>JAFNIE010002153.1:0-10956 GCA_027742785.1 Vigna reflexopilosa | reverse complement strand
GGACGAAGTGCAGGAAGTGGAGGAAGTGGACGAAATGGACGAAGTGGAGGAAGTAGAGGAAGTTGAGGAAGTGGAGGAAGTGGAGGAAGTTGATGAAGTGGAAGAAGTTGACGAAGTGGACGAAGTGGACGAAGTAGAGGAAGTGGAGGAAGTGAAGGAACTGGAGGAAGTGGACGAAGTTGACGAAATGGACGAAGCGGAGGAAGTGGAGGAAGTGGAGGAAGTAGAGGAAGTTGACGAAGTGGAAGAAGTTGACGAAATTGGCGAAGTGGACGAAGTTCATGAGGTGGAGGAAGTGAACGAAACGGACGAAGTGGATGAAGTTGAGGTAGTTGACGAAGTGCAGGAAGTTGAAGAAGTGGAGGAAGTGGACGAAGTTGACGAAGTCGACGATGTTCAGGAAGTGGAGGAAGTTGACGAAATGGACGAAGTGGAGGAAGTGGACGAAGTAGACGAAGTGCACGAAGTGGACGAAGTGGAGGAAGTTGACGAAGTGGAAGAAGTTGACGAAGTGGAGGAAGTGCAGGAAGTTGAAGAAGTGGACGAAGTTGACGAAGTGGATGAAGTTGAGGAAGTGGAGGAAGTGGACGAAATGGAGGAAGTGGATGAAGTGGACGAAGTTGAGGAATTGGAGGAGGTTGACGAAGTGAAGCAAGTGGAGGAAGTGGAGGAAGGGGAGGAAGTGGAGTGATGAGTCGTTATTTCTTGAATTATATTTAGTTTATTGCACTTAAATAAACCAGGGAATTGTGTTTAATTGCTTGTTATTTCCCCGTTTTTCCGAATTCTGCTTAATTTGGTCAGAAATTTGTAATTGTGCTAATTTGGATTTTCTGAGCTGATTAAGTGCATTTTTGAAGTGCAGGAAAATTTCGGAAATACATTTTGGGACATCAGGAATAGTGCCAAATAAATTCAAGACTCTCCACACAGACATTTGTGAATTAATTAAATTGTAATTCAGTAGTTTAGAATTTTTGTATCAACTCTTATATTTTGGGTCAATTTTTGGTAAATTAAATTAGACCCAAAAATTAGAAGTTAGTGACTTGGCATCCTAGGGTTTTATTGTGTGGACCCTACCCTAAAAAAAGAGGACACACGGCCCTTAGAAAAGGAGTACAGCCGCCACTTGCAAAGCTAGCCCCACACACTCTCGGTCTTGGTTTTGGGGGGGATTTTTCTTTGGCTGAAAACACTGTTGCAAAGGAAGCTTTTATGAAATTAAATTTTCTTGCTTTGACTTGTGCATGAGTTTCGTTTTCAGTTTGCCATTTTAATTTCATTTTGGCTCATGATTTGGAGTAGCAAACGGTTTTTTTTTTATTTTGCTGGAATGAGTTGAGATGATATGATAGATTCTTCTAGGGAGCAACGTGTTGCGCTGGAACGTGGAGGAAATGGTGCAGGAGCCAGCCGCAGGGGAGTGCACGGGGATGAGTAGTTGAACGTGAAGGATGATGGTTCCAGAAAGCATGAGGTGTTGGTGTGCACGGAAGGTGGAGCTGGGAGCGAGAGAGAGAATGGTGTGCACGGAATGATAGCTGGAATGAAGGGAGCGTACGGGAGAAGGAGAATGAAGCGGTGTTGAATGGTGCCAATCTGCAAGCTGCTGGAACGTGGTGGAAGATTAATGTGCCACAGCTGCAACCGAGAGGGAGAGAATGCTCCAGGATAGTGTCCTTATTTTATTTAGAGAAATGGAACGGGGGCTGGAATGGGAAGCTCACGGGATTTAATGTTGGAGGAAAAGGGGGATGATGCATTTATTACTTAGAGAATGAAGAGCACGTGGATTTTATTTTGCAGTAGCTCATGGGATGGACTTTGGTTTCAATTGGAGAAACATAGATGGTATTAGGTGTCACGGTTTTGAAAGGAAGAAGGAAGAGGGGTCTTGGCTTTTGAATTTTGCACGGTTCTTACCCTTCTTCCAGAGAGTTCTCGGCAATTGGTTTGGAGTAGAAGGGAGCATCTTCTTTTTGGATGAGAATTGTGAATTCTTTATTTAAAGAATGTTGTGTGGTGCACGGTGATGGAAGGGAGCTGCTACCACATCCAGAGGAGCTCCAAGGGTCTAATTTTATATTATTTTAACTGCTTAATCTTGCACTTAATTTGGTTATAATTTTCACATTGCATGTAGGTTTGAATGCTTGCTAATTTTTAAGTGATCTTTGCTTAATTACCATATTCTCCTTTCAATGTTAATCATCTCATAGTTAATTTTCACTCCTTTAAATTGGTTAATTTTCACTCCTTTAATTTAAAAGTAATGTTAGCTTTAGTGACCAACCGCTTTAATTTTGTGATTGAGACCGTTTTTACGTTTCCGTTTGCATTAGTGTCTTATTTAAGTTCAGTGGCATTCAAAAAAAAATCTTTCAAAACCCCCCCACCACGTGTTTGATCTGAGACTTGAACCAAATTTGGTCCTTGAGAGACGACCTAGGAGTCACTTCCTAGTCTATACTGCATTCTTTTATGCACAACTTTTGTTGGGAGGTGCGACCCTCTCATCATGGAGGAAGTAAAGGAAGTGGACGACGTTGACGAAGTTGACGAAGTGGAGGAAGTGGAGGAAGTGGAGGAAGTGGAGGAACTCGTTGAACTGGACGAAGTGGAGGAAGTGGAGGAAGTGAAGGAAGTGGAGGAAATGGAGGAAGTGGATGAAGTTGAAGAAGTTGACGAAGTTGAAGAAGTGGACGAAGTGGAGGAAGTGGACGAAGTTGACGAAATGGACGAAGTAGAGGAAGTGGAGGAAGTGGAGGAACTAGAGGAAGTTGACGAAGTGGAAGAAGTTGACGAAATTGACGAAGTGGACGAAGTTTAGGAAGTGGAGGAAGTGGAGAAAGTGGACGAAACGTACGAAGTGGATGAAGTGGAGGAAGTTGACGAAGTGCAGGAAGTTGAAGAAGTGGAGGAAGTGGACGAAATTGACGAAGTGGACGAAGTTCAGGAAGTGGAGGAAGTGGATGAAATGGACGAAGTGCACGAAGTGAAGGAAGTTGACGAAGTGGAAGAAGTTGACGAAGTGGAGGAAGTGCAGGAAGTTGAAGAAGTGGACGAAGTTGACGAAGTGGACGAAGTTCAGGAAGTGGACGAAATGGAGGAAGTGGATGAAGTGGACGAAGTGGATGAAGTTGACAAAGTGGAAGAAGTTAACGAAGTGGACGAAGTGCACGAAGTGGACGAACTGGACGAAGTTGACGAAGTGAAGGAAGTGGACGAAGTGAAGCAAGTGGAGGAAGTGAAGGATGGGGAGGAAGTGGAGCAAGTGAAGGAAGTGGTGGAAGTGTTAGGAAGTGGACGACGTTGACGAAGTTGACGAAGTGGAGGAAGTGGAGGAGGTGGAGGAAGCGGAGGAAGTGGAGGAACTGCACGAAGTGGAGGAAGTGGACGAAGTTTACGAAGTTGACGAAGTGGACGAAGTTGAGGAAATGGAGGAAGTTGAGGAAGTGGAGTCAGTGAAGGAATGACGAAGTTGACGAAGTGAAGGAAGTGGACAAAGTGAAGCAAGTGGACGAAGTTGCGAAGTGCACGAAATGGAGGAAGTGGACGAAGTAGAGGAAGTGGACGAAGTTTACGAGGTGGAGAAGTGGAGCAAGTTGACGAAGTGGACGAAGTTGACTAAGTGGCCAAGTTGAAGAAGTTGAAGAAGTGGTCAAAGTGTACGAAGGGGACGAAGTGGAGGAAATGGATGAAGTTGACGAAGTCGACGAAGTGGAAGAAGTGAACGAAGTGGAGGAACTGGAGGAAGTGGAGGAAGTGGAGGAAGTGGAAGAAGTGGAGGAAGTGCAGGAAGTGCAGGAGGTGGAGGAAGTGGAGGAAGTTGATGAAGTGCAAGAAGTTGACGAAGTGGACGAAGTTAACAAAGTTGAGGAAGTTGACGAAGTGGAGGAAGTGGAGGAAATGGACGAAGTGGAGGAAGTGGAGGAAGTAGAGGAAGTGGAGGAAGTGGAGGAAGTGAAGAAAGTGGAGGAAGTGGACGAAGTGGACGAAGTTCACGAAGTTGAAGAAGTTGACAAAGTTGACGAAGTGGACGAAGTGAACGAAATTGACGAAGCGGAGGAAGTTGACGAAGTGGAGGAAGTGGACGAAGTAGAGGAAGTGGACGAAGTTTACGAAGTGGAGAAGTGGAGCAAGTGGACGAAGTTGACTAAATGGCCAACTTGAAGAAGTTGAAGAAGTGGACGAAGTGTACGAAGGGGACAAAGTGGAGGAAATGGATGAAGTTGACGAAGTCGACGAAGTGGAAGAAGTGGAGGAAGTCGAGGAAGTGAACGAAGTGGAGGAAGTGGAGGAACTGGAGGAAGTGGAGGAAGTGGAAGAAGTGGAGGAAGTGCAGGAAGTGCAGGAGGTGGAGGAAGTGGACGAAACGTACGAAGTGGATGAAGTGGAGGAAGTTGACGAAGTGCAGGAAGTTGAAGAAGTGGAGGAAGTGGACGAAATTGACGAAGTGGACGAAGTTCAGGAAGTGGAGGAAGTGGACGAAATGGACGAAGTGGAAGAAGTTGACGAAGTGGAGGAAGTGCAGGAAGTTGAAGAAGTGGACGAAGTTGACGAAGTGGACGAAGTTCAGGAAGTGGACGAAATGGAGGAAGTGGATGAAGTGGACGAAGTGGATGAAGTTGACAAAGTGGAAGAAGTTAACGAAGTGCACGAAGTGGACGAACTGGACGAAGTTGACGAAGTGAAGGAAGTGGACGAAGTGAAGCAAGTGGAGGAAGTGAAGGATGGGGAGGAAGTGGAGCAAGTGAAGGAAGTGGTGGAAGTGTTAGGAAGTGGACGACGTTGACGAAGTTGACGAAGTGGAGGAAGTGGAGGAGGTGGAGGAAGCGGAGGAAGTGGAGGAACTGCACGAAGTGGAGGAAGTGGACGAAGTTTACGAAGTTGACGAAGTGGACGAAGTTGAGGAAGTGGAGGAAGTTGAGGAAGTGGAGTAAGTGAAGGGATGACGAAGTTGACGAAGTTAAGGAAGTGGACGAAGTGAAGCAAGTGGACGAAGTTGACGAAGTGCACGAAATGGAGGAAGTGGACGAAGTAGAGGAAGTGGACAAAGTTTACGAAGTGGAGAAGTGGAGCAAGTTGACGAAGTGGACGAAGTTGACTAAGTGGCCAAGTTGAAGAAGTTGAAGAAGTGGTCGAAGTGTACGAAGGGGACGAAGTGGAGGAAATGGATGAAGTTGACGAAGTCGACGAAGTGGAAGAAGTGAACGAAGTGGAGGAAGTGGAGGAAGTGGAGGAAGTGGAAGAAGTGGAGGAAGTGCAGGAAGTGCAGGAGGTGGAGGAAGTGGAGGAAGTTGATGAAGTGCAAGAAGTTGACGAAGTGGACGAAGTTAACAAAGTTGAGGAAGTTGACGAAGTGGAGGAAGTGGAGGAAATGGACGAAGTGGAGGAAGTGGAGGAAGTAGAGGAAGTGGAGGAAGTGGAGGAAGTGAAGAAAGAGGAGGAAGTGGAGGAAGTGGACGAAGTTCACGAAGTTGAAGAAGTTGACAAAGTTGACGAAGTGGACGAAGTGAACGAAATTGACGAAGCGGAGGAAGTTGACGAAGTGGAGGAAGTGGACGAAGTAGAGGAAGTGGACGAAGTTTACGAAGTGGAGAAGTGGAGCAAGTGGACGAAGTTGACTAAGTGGCCAACTTGAAGAAGTTGAAGAAGTGGACGAAGTGTACGAAGGGGACAAAGTGGAGGAAATCGATGAAGTTGACGAAGTCGACGAAGTGGAAGAAGTGGAGGAAGTCGAGGAAGTGAACGAAGTGGAGGAAGTGGAGGAACTGGAGGAAGTGGAGGAAGTGGAAGAAGTGGAGGAAGTGCAGGAAGTGCAGGAGGTGGAGGAAGTGGAGCAAGTTGATGAAGTGCAAGAAGTTGACGAAGTGGACGAAGTTAACAAAGTTGAGGAAGTTGACGAAGTGGAGGAAGTGGAGGAAATGGACGAAGAGGAGGAAGTGGAGGAAGTAGAGGAAGTGGAGGAAGTGGAGGAAGTGACGGAAGTGGAGTAAGTGGAGGAAGCGGACGAAGTTCACGAAGTTGAAGAAGTTGACAAAGTTGACGAAGTGGACGAAGTGAACGAAATTGACGAAGCGGAGGAAGTTGACGAAGTGGAGGAAGTGGACGAAATTGATGAAGTGGAGGAAGTGGAGGAAGTAGAGGAAGTTGACGAAATGGACGAAGTGGACTGAGTTTAGGAAGTGGAGGAAGTGAACGAAGCCGAGGAAGTGGAGGAAGTGGACGAAGTTGAGGAAGTGGACGAAGTTGAGGAAGTGGAGGAAGTGGCGGAAGTTGAGGAAGTTGAGAAAGTGGAAGAAGTTGACGAAGTGGACAAAGTGGAGGAAGTGGATGAAGTGGATGAAGTGCAGGAAGTTGACGAAGTGGAGGAAGTGGAGGAAGTGGAGGAAGTTGACGAAGTGGAAGAAGTTGACGAAATTGACGAAGTGGACGAAGTTCAGGAAGTGGAGGAAGTGGAGGAAGTTGACGAAATGGACAAAGTGGACGAAGTGGAGGAAGTGGAGGAAGTTGACGAAGTTGATGATGTGGAAGAAGTTGACGAGATGGACGAAGTGGACAAAGTGGACGAAGTTGACGAAGTGATGGAAGTGGAGGAAGTGGAGGAAGTGAAGGAAGAGGTGGAAGTGCACGAAGTTGACGAAATGGACGAAGTTGACGAAGTGGACGAAGTTAAGGAAGTGGAGGAAGTGGACGAAGTTGAAGAAGTGGACGAGGTGGATGAAGTGCACAAAGTGGACGAAGTTGATGAAGTGGAGGAAGTTGACGAAGTGGAGGAAGTGGATGAAGGGGACGAAGTGGAGGAAGTGGACGAAGTTAACGAAGTGGACGAAGTTAACGAAGTGGAGGATGTGGAGGAAGTGGACAAAGTGGAGGAAGTGGATAAAGTTGACGAAGTGGAGGAAGTGGACGAAATTGAGGAAGTGGACGAACGTGGAGGAAGTGGAGGAAGTGCAGGAAGTTGACGAAGTGGACGAAGTTCAGGAAGTGGACGAAGTTGACGAAATAGACGAAGTGGAGGAAGTGGAGGAAGTGGAGCAAGGGGAGGAAGTGGAGCAAGAGGAGGACGTGGAGGAAGTGAAGGTAGTGGAGGAAGTAGAGGAAGTGGACGACGTTAACGAAGTTGACGAAGTGGAGGAAGTGGAGGAAGTGGACGAACTGGACGAAGTGGAGGAAGTGGACGAAGTTGACGAAGTGGAGGAAGTGGACGAAGTTGACGAAGTGGAGGAAGTGGACGAAGTGGAGGAAGTGGAGGAAGTGGAGGAAATGGAGGAAGTGGACAACGTTGACGAAGTTGACGACGTGGAGGAAGTGGACGAAGTGGAGGAAGTGGACGAAGTTTACGAAGTGAACAAGTGGAGGAAGTGGACGAAGTTGACCAAGTGGACCAAGTTGAAGAGGGGGAAGAAGTGGATGAAGTGGAAGAAATGGACGAAGTGTACGAAATGGATGAAGTGGATGAAATGGATGAAGTTGACGAAGTGGACGAAGTTGACGAAGTGGAAGAAGTGGAGGAAGTCTAGGAAGTGAAGGAAGTGGAGTAATTAGACGAAGTGGAGGATGTGGAGGAAGTGGACGAAGTGGAGGAAGTGGAGGATGTGGAGGAAGTTGAGGAAGTGGATGAAGTTGAGGAAGTTGACGAAGTGGAAAAAGTGGAGGAAGTGGAAGAAGTGAGGGAAGTTGACGAAGTTGACGAAGTGGACAAAGTGGACGATGTGGACGAAGTGGAGGAAGTGGACGAAGTGGAGGATGTGGAGGAAGTTGAGGAAGTGGATGAAGTTGAGGAAGTTGACGAAGTGGAAAAAGTGGAGGAAGTGGAGGAAGTGGAGGAAGTTGACGAAGTGGACAAAGTGGAGGAAGTGGACAAAGTTGACGAAGTGGAGGAAGTGGACGAAGTTGACGAAGTGGAGGAAGTGGACAAATTTGATGAAGTGGAGGAAGTGGAGGAAGTGGAGGAAGTTGACGAAGTTGACGAAGTGGAGGAAGTGGAGGAAGTTGACGAAGTGGAGGAAGTGGACGAAGTTGACGAAGTGGAGGAAGTGGAGGAACTGGACGAATTTGATGAAGTGGAGGAAGTGGAGGAAGTAAAGGAAGTACACGAAGTGGAAGAAGTTGACGAAGTGGACGAAGTGGACTGAGTTTAGGAAGTGGAGGAAGTGGAGGAAGTGAACGAAGTGGAGGAAGTGGAGGAAGTGGACGAAGTGGAGGAAGTGGGCGAAGTGGACGAAGTTGGGGAAGTGGACGAAGAGGAGGAAGTGGAGGAAGTTGAGGAAGTTGACGAAGTGGAAGACTTTGACGAAGTGGACGAAGTGGACGAAGTGAAGGAAGTTGACGAAGTGGAGGAAGTGGAGGAACTTGACGAAGTGGAGGAAGTGGAGGAACTATTGGAAGTGGAGGACGTGGAGGAAGTGGACGAAGTTGACGAAGTGGACGAAGTTGACGAAGGGGACGAAGTGTAGGAAGTGGACCAAGTTGACGACGTGGACGAAGTTGACGAAGTGGACGAAGTTGAGGAAGTGGAGGAAGTTGACGAAATGGAGGAAGTGGAAAAAGTGGAGGATGTGGACGAAGTGGAAGAAGTGGAGGAAGTGGAGGAAGTGGAGGAAGTGGAGGAAGTCGAGGAAGTGGAGGAAGTGGAGGAAGTTGAGGAAGTGGAGGAAGTGGGGGAAGTAGAGGAAGTTGACGAAGTGGACGAAGTGGACGAAGTGGATGAAGTGGACGAAGTGGACGGAGTTTACGAAGTGGAGAAGTGGAAAAAGTGGAGAAAGTTGACTAAGAGGACCAAGTTGAAGAAGTGGACGAAGTGGAGGAAATGGACGAAGTTGAGGAAGTGGAGGAAGTGGACGAAGTTGAGGAAGTGGAGGAAGTGGCGGAAGTTGAGGAAGTTGACGAAGTGGAAGAAGTTGACAAAATTGACGAAGTGGACGAAGTTCAGGAAGTGGAGGAAGTGGTGGAAGTGGACGAAATGGACAAAGTGGACGATGTGGAGGAAGTGGAGGAAGTGGACGAAGTGGACGAAGTTGATGATGTGGAAGAAGTTGACGAGATGGACGAAGTGGAGGAAGTTGACGAAGTGGAGGAAGTTGACGAGATGGACGAAGTGGACGAAGTTGACGATGTGGAAGAAGTGGAGGAAGTGGAGGAAGTGAAGGAAGTGGTGGAAGTGAACGAAGTTGACGAAATGGACGAAGTGGACGAAGTTAAGGAAGTGGAGGAAGTTGACGAAGTGGTGGAAGTGGAGGAAGTGGAGGAAGTTGACGAAGTGGAGGAAGTTGACGAAGTGGACGAAGTTCAGGAAGTGGAGGAAGTGGACGAAGTTTAAGAAGTTGACGAAGTGGACAAGGTGGATGAAGTGCACAAAGTGGACGAAGTTGACGAAGTAGAGGAAGTTGACGAAGTTGAGGAAGTTGAGGAAGGAGAGGAAGTGGAGGAAGTGAAGGAAGTGGAGGAAGTGGAGGAAGTGGACGACGTTGACGAAGTTGACGAAATGGAGGAAGTGGAGGAAGGGGAGGAAGTGGAGGAAGTGTAGGAAGTCGACGACGTGGACAAAGTTGACGAAGTGGAGGGAGTGGAGGAAGTGGACGACGTGGAGGAAGTTGAGGAAGTGGAGGAAGTGGACGACGTTGACGAAGTGGACGACGTTGACGAAGTGGAGAAGTAGAGGAAGTGGACGAAGTGGTGGAAGTGGAGGAAATGGAGGAAGTTGACGAAGTGGAGGAAGTTCAGGAAGTGGACGAAGTGGACGAAGTGGACGAAGTGGACGAAGTGGACGAGGTTTAAGAAGTTGACGAAGTGGACAAGGAGGATGAAGTGCACAAAGTGGACGAAGTTGAGGAAGTTGACGAAGAAGAGGAAGTTGACGAAGTGGAGGAAGTGGACGAAGTGGAGGAAGTTGATGAAGGAGAGGAAGTGGAGGAAGTGAAGGAAGTGGAGGAAGTGGAGGAAGTGGACGACGTTGACGAAATGGAGGAAGTGGAGGAAGGGGAGGAGGTGGAGGAAGTGTAGGAAGTCGACGACGTTGACGAAGTTGAAGAAGTGGAGGGAGTGGAGGAAGTGGACGAAGTTGACGAAGTGGACGAAGTGAACGAAGTTGAGGAAGCGGAGGAACTTGAGGAAGGGGAGGAAGTGGAGGAAGTGGAGGAAGTGGACGACGTTGACGAAGTGGAGAAGTAGAGGAAGTGGACGAAGTTGACTAAGTGTACGAAATGGACGAAGTGGAGGAAATGGATGAAGTTGACGAAGTGGACGAAGTCAAAGAAGTGGAGGAAGTCGAGGAAGTGGACGAATTGGACGAAGTGGAGGAAGTGGAGGATGTGGAGGAAGTGGGGGAAGTTGAGTAAGTTGACGAAATGGACGAAGTTCAGGAAGTGGAGGAAGTGGACGAAGTCGACATAATGGACGAAGTGGAGCAAGTGAAGGAAGTGGAGGAAGTGGAGGAAGTGAAGGAGGTGGAGGAAGTGGAGGAAGTTGATGAAGTTGATGAAGTGGACGAAGTGGATGAAGTGGACGAAGTGGAGGAAGTGGACGAAGTTAACGAAGTGGAGGATGTGGAGGAAGTGGACGAAGTTGACGAAGTGGAAGAAGTTGACGAAGTGGACAAAGTGGAGGAAGTGGACAAAGTTGACGAAGTGGAGGAAGTGGATGAAATTGAGGAAGTGGACGAACGTGGAGGAAGTGGAGGAAGTGCAGGAAGTTGACGAAGTTGACGAAGTGGACGAAGTTCAGGAAGTGGACGAAGTTCACGAAATAGACGAAGTGGAGGAAGTGGAGGAAGGGGTGGAAGTGGAGGAAGTGGAGGACGTGGAGGAAGTGAAGGTAGTGGAGGAAGTGAAGGTAGTGGAGGAAGTGGAGGAAGTGGACGACGTTAACGAAGTTGACGAAGTGCAGGAAGTGGATGAAGTGAACGAACTGGAGGAAGTGGACGAAGTTGACGAACTGGAGGAAGTGGAT
>JAFNIE010002152.1:0-10994 GCA_027742785.1 Vigna reflexopilosa | reverse complement strand
TATGGGTTGCCCCAGGTTATACTCCTCCCGTAGGGAGAATACTCAGAGGTTAGGGCCATGGCCAACATTCTCATGTCCCACGACTGTGAATATACCGGCCAATCAGGCACTCAGGGACTTGTCGCCAAGTCGGCTCCCATGGGGGTGAACGGGAATGAATGAGCCAAACACAACTGATAGGAATTACGGGTGACCCCAGTTACCACCTTGGTTGCTAAGGAGGATTCTTCAGCCGGAGCCTTGGCACCACACGCCACGGTGGTTGGGGGGTTAGTAGCCTCCATTGGAAACTAAGGGTAGGCTGGAGAGTCGGAGGCGAGATTGAGGGCTGTGTGAGGGGGTTTGAAAGCTACGGGTTTGGAGATATCGCAAAGGCTAAGTTTGGTTCGGGGTGTGAAAAAATACCGCCTAAGTTCAAGGCCGCCATGAGTTTGAGAAAGTAATAATGGGTAACACTTGCCCTAAGAGCCATGTGACCATGTACTGCAGAACAGATGGCTGCGTATGCTCATGAAGAGCAGCTACTCATCCACGTCTTCCAGGAAAGCTTGGCTGGGGTAGCGTTGAACTGGTATACCCACTAGAGCCATCTCGAATTCGTTGCTGGGCGGATCTGGCTGACGCCTTGTGAAACAGTACGTGTACAACACGCATGTCGCTACTTCCGAGCCGTCCTGCAGCTGCAGAATATGACACAGAAGGCCATTGAAACCTTCAAAGAATATGCCCAGGCGATGGAGAGAGTTGGCTTGCGGCAAGTTGGAGCCGCCCGTTGTTTGACAAAGAGATGGTGGCGATGTGTTTTTTTCGTAAAATACACTCCAGCCCCCTTTATGAGGCATATGGTTGGGAATGTATCTGTCATATTTTGCTGGGAGGGCCATCAGCAATAATCGGCGAGAGGATAGAAATCGGGAGTTGAAAAACGGGAAGAAAGCATATGGCCCACCTGCAGCTACACGCCACAAAAAGCCCAGTTTCAATTCTGGGAAGAAGCAAGAAGGGGAGGTACATGTCAGGCGCGGTAATGCCTGTGTGGAGAGGTCAAGCCCCCACTCCCAATTACCGACCCATACTTGAGCCAACCTACCCTATGCTGCTAACGCCTTGTTTGCTCAACAAACTAGCCTCAAACAAACAACAAATGTATTATTCATCGCCGCCGTATCCCACTGAAGCTTGGAGAGCTGGGACAAAACGCAGGCCCGAATCTTGAATGCGGGTCAAAAACACCAACCCTAGAAGGAATCAATTTATAAGTTCAACCCCTTATCCCTATGACTTACACGAGTGTTTACCTACCCTAGGTGAAAAAAGGGTCTGGTTGCCATTTGCCCGATGAGAGCCTGTACAACCTCCGTACCTCTAGGGGTTATGCTGCAGAAGGCCAGATGCAGAGACGTAGGCGAAATCCGAAAAGTTCTAGGAAGTTTATCTTAGAAGCTTTGTTGAAGGTGGGCCCTTAGTGACAAGGGCGATATATGATTGGGGGTATAACATGCGCACTCCTCCGGATGTTGGCAACTCTATTGAGGAATGTTGTGGAATTCGAGAATTTTCTGCAAGATTTACTTGATAGAAATCTGATACAAGTATGGCCACAAGGTCAGAGAGAAGAAGTGTTTGCACAAACTGGTGGAGAAATCTGATGTAACTCTCCAGAACCGTTGGTGATCCATTTCACTAGGACCACCCCTGTACCATAACTGAAGAAAATCCGTCTGTTGTCATCCGAGTGCATCTCCTTTCCTTATAAGAACGAGAAGGCCGTCCCGTGGAGATATGGGGCAATTGTGTTAGATGAGAGAATGATGCAGATCCGGCCGTTGAAAACATATCAGGCATTGTGGAATGACCAGAAGTGGACGGTTCTTTACACACTAGAGTTGGTGAGAAAAAGAACCAATGATAAGGAAACAACAATGGCTGCAAAAGCAAAGGAGTTCTTGAAAGGGAAGAGTGTGCAGGCCGAAGAGACCCCTGACAAGGAGGAAAAGAAGGAGATATCCGAAGAAGAGGTTGTGAATTCCTAAAATTCATACAACAGAGTGAATATAAAGTGGTGGAACAACTGAATCGTATGCCCGCCCGGATCTCCTTGCTGGAATTACTTATGCATTCTGCTTCTCACCGTAAGCTGTTAATGAAGATACTCAGTGAGGCTCATGTGGAGCAAGGTATTTCTCTGAAACAAGTTCGAGGGCATTGTTGGCAACATCGTTGCTAATAATTACCTCACCTTTACCGATGAGGAGATACCTATTGAAGGAAGAGGACATAACAAAGCTCTGCATGTCTCGGTGAAATGCCTGGATCATGTAATAGCGCGTGTCTTGGTGGACAATGGCTCCTCCCTGAACGTCATGCCAAAAACAACATTGGAGAGCTACCCAGTGATGGAATGCGTATGAAGCCGAGCTCTATGATTGTGAGAGCTTTTGATGGTAGTAAAAGGGAAGTGATGGGAGAGGTGGAACTGCCGGTCCAAGTTGGTCCGTGTGTCTTTCAAGTGACATTCCAGGTCATGGACATCCTCCCGGCCTACAGTTGTTTGTTGGGTCGCCCATGGATCCATTCCTGCGGGGGCTGTGCCTTCCACACTGCACCAGAAGCTGAAGTATGTCATGGGAGATAAACTGGTGATAGTGGCAGGAGAGGAGGATCTCCTGGTGAGCGGGCCATCATCCACACGCTATATTGAGGCAGCCGAGGAAGCTCTCGAAACAGCATTCCAATCTCTGGAGATTGTGGGAAATACCTACGTGGAGCCATTCCCAGTAAACCCGCATCTGTCGCGTGCCTCTATCATGATGGCCAAGGTCATGCTGAAAGAAGGTTATACGCATGGGAAAGGTTTGGGCAAGTATGGACAAGGGCGAACATTCCCTCTGGAGGTCGTCGAAAACAAGCATAGATATGGCCTGGGATACAAGCCCACCAAAGAGGACAGGAAAAGGCTGATGGAAGGGAGGAGAGAGCGCAGTCTGGCTCGGGCGGAAAGGCGGGAGCCCAAGGTGGGAAAGATTCGTATTTGTAACCTCAAGGAGAGCTTTCGCAGTGTTGGATGGGTTAACACTGGCCAGATAGCAGCCGTGGAGAATGAAGATGGAGTGGAAAGCTCAAGTTTCGTGCAGGCCTGCTCCCCAGATGCACAACTCGACAATTGGGAGACGCGCGATTTACCCGTGATGCTTAATTTCAACAAGATGTAATAATTTTAACTAATCCTATAGCTTTACCCAAGGCTTTAGGATTCGTGACTTATAGGTTGACATTTTTTAGTTTTATGCCCAGCGTGATAATCAAATCGTGTTTGTTTGTGTTTTTATCATCATTTTGAATTCTTCATCGTTTTCCTATTTATTTATTTCCTTTTTCATAAACTTAAATAATGCAGATATGACAATGAATGTTTTGAAAATAACCATGTCGATATTCCTAATTTTGAGCACCCTATCAATAATACGGAAGATGATTGTGATGATGACCTGGAACCCTCTCCTGAATTGTTGAGATTGGTGGAACAAGAGTCTAAAGAGATAAAACCTCACCAGGAAGATGTTGAAGTACTCAATTTGGGAGAGGAGGATGATGTAAAGGAAGTAAAGATCGGTACAAGCATGAAAGCAGAAGTGAAAGAAAAGTTGCGTGCCTTACTGAAGGAGTTTAGAGATGTGTTTGCTTGGTCTTACAACGACATGCCAGGTCTAGACACAGATATTGTGCAGCATAAGCTCCCACTCAAGCCGGAATGCCCACCGATGAAGCAAAAGCTAAGAAGATTGAAACCAGAAATGTCCTTGAAAATCAAAGAGGAAGTACAGAAGCAATTCAATGCAGGGTTTCTGGCTGTGGCAAGATACCCACAATGGGTAGCAAACGTTGTGCCGGTGCCTAAGAAGGATGGCAAAGTTCGAATGTGTGTCGATTATCGTGATTTGAATCGTGCAAGTCCAAAAGATAATTTCCCGTTACCACACATCGACACTTTAGTGGATAATACGGCCAAGTTTTCACTATTTTCATTTATGGATGGTTTCTCGGGATATAATCAGATCAAGATGGCGCCTGAGGATATGGAAAAGACAACCTTCATCACTTTGTGGGGGACTTTCTGTTATAAAGTGATGTCTTTTGGGCTCAAGAACGCTGGGGCAACATATCAAAGAGCAATGGTGGCACTTTTTCATGATATGATGCACAAGGAGATTGAGGTTTACGTGGATGACATGATTGCGAAGTCCGAATCGGAAGAAGAACACATTCTCAATTTGAGAAAGTTATTTGAAAGATTGAGAAAGTACAAACTCAGGTTAAACCCCGCCAAATGCACGTTTGGAGTGAAATCCGGGAAATTGCTGGGCTTTATTGTCAGCCAAAAGGGGATAGAAGTTGATCCTGACAAAGTGAGAGCGATAATGGAAATGCCTGCGCCTAGAACGGAAAAGGAGGTTCGAGGTTTTTTGGGTAGATTGAACTACATTGCTAGATTCATCTCCCAATTAACCGCTACTTGCGAGCCATTGTTCAAGTTATTACGAAAGAATCAGGCTGTGGTTTGGAATGAGGATTGTCAGGCCGCTTTTGAAAAAGTCAAACAATACCTGCAAGACCCTCCTGTGTTGCGTCCACCTGAGCCAGGAAGGCCACTCATTTTGTATTGACTGTATTGGATAAGTCAATGGGTTGTGTATTGGGCCAGCATGATGAAGCTGGGAAAAGAGAGTACGCTATATATTACCTGAGCAAGAAATTCACAGACTGTGAACAACGATATTCCTCATTAGAGCGAACTTGTTGTGCATTAGCGTGGGCTGCTCATCGTTTAAGACAGTACATGTTGAGTCATTCCACCTGGTTGATATCCAAGATGGATCCGATCAAGTATATTTTCGAAAAGCCTGCTCTCACTGGAAGGATAGCTCGGTGGCAGATGCTATTGTCCGAACATGACATTGTGTATGTTGCTCAGAAATCCGTTAAGGGTAGTGCTCTAGCAGAATACCTGGCCCATCAACCCATTAGTGATTATCAGCCAATGCAACCTGAATTTCCCGATGAAGATATCATGGCTCTATTTAAGGAGAACCAAGGAGACCGAAATGAGAAAGCATGGACAATATTGTTTGATGGCGCCTCGAATGCGATGGGACACGGCATAGGGGCAGTGCTTATCTCTCCGGAGAATCAGTATTTACCAGTGACAGCAAGACTGTGTTTTAATTGCACGAATAACATCGCTGAATATGAAGCATGTGCTATGGGTATTCGAGCTGCAATTGAATCTAAGGTGAAAATTTTGGATGTATATGGAGATTCAGCTTTGGTCATCCACCAGTTGAAAGGAGAATGGGAGACTAGGGATACAAAATTAATTCCCTACCAAGCTTTCATCAGGGGGTTAATGGAGTATTTCGACTCCATCACGTTTAATCACATACCACGGGAGGATAATCAATTAGCAGATGCGTTGGCTACCTTGTCGTCGATGTTTGAAGTTGACCAAGACGCGAAATTACCTATGATTGAAATTAAGAGCCATGCAGAGCCAGCATATTGTCATTTCATCGAAGAGGAGGTAGATGGTAAACCTTGGTATTTTGATATCAAGAAATATCTTAAGACCCGAGAATATCCTGAGAAGACATCTGAAAACGATAAAAGATCGCTAAGGAGGCTGGCTGGCAGCTTCGTCTTAAGTGGGGATATTCTATACAAGAGAAATTCATGACATGATTCTCCTAAGATGCGTGGATGCAAAGGAAGCTGAGCTGATATTGAAAGAAGTGCACGAAGGCACATTCGGCACACACATGAATGGGCACTCAATGGCTAGGAAGATATTGCGGGCTGGATACTTTTGGTTGACAATGGAAAACGATTGCTGCACACATGTTAGAAAGTGTGAGAAATGTCAGATGTATGCAGATAATATCAATGCGCCACCTACGACCCTGAACGTGTTGTCCGCACCATGGCCATTTTCAATGTGGGGCATAGATGTCATCGGAGCTATAGAACCAAAAGCGTCAAATGGACATCGCTTCATACTTGTTGCAATCGATTACTTCACCAAATGGGTTGAGGCTGCCTCGTATGCCAACGTGACTAGAAAGGTGGTGACGAGGTTCATAAAAAAGGAATTGATTTGGCAGATATGGGCTCCCTAACAAGATAATCACTGATAATGCCACCAACCTGAACAACCAGATGATGGCAAGAGTTGTGTGAAGAATTCAAAATTCACCACCATAATTCCTCTCCTTATCGTCCAAAGATGAATGGGGCAGTAGAAGCTACTAACAAGAATATCAAGAAGATTGTGCAGAAGATGGTGGTCACCTACAAAGATTGGCACGAAATGCTTCCTTTCGCTTTACATGGATACCGCACATCGGTACGAACATCGACTGGGGCAACACCATTCTCGTTAGTGTATGGGATGGAAGCAGTACTTCCATTTGAGGTGGAAATCCCATCCTTACGGGTGTTAATGGAAACTCAGTTAGAGGAAGCTGAGTAGGTTCGAGCCCGATTCGACCAACTCAACTTAATCGAGGAAAAAGGTTAACAGCTATGTGTCATGGACAGCTATATCAAAGGAGAATGAAAAAGGCATTTGACAAAAGGGTGCACCCAAGAGAGTTTCATGAAGGAGAGCTGGTGTTGAAGAAGATTTTGCCAATTCAGAAGGATCATAAAGGCAAGTGGACTCCAAATTATGAGGGCCATTTGCGGTGAAGAAAGCGTTCTCTGGTGGGGCACTAATTCTCACAAGGATGGATGGAGAGGAGTTACCGTTACCGGTCAATTCTGATGCTGTCCAAAAAGTTTTATGCATGATGATTCCGCGATAGGGGATGCCATTAGGAGATTGACATTTGTCTTTAAAGCTTGTACCGCATATTCTCACTTTTAATTTTTGTTCATCTTGCATTTCGCGTTGAGCTGTTAGGTAAATAAAGGAAATGAAAATGAAAATATTTGAACGAATGTCAATAAAAGCATCACGGGTATATTCGGTCGGCAAGCTCGGTCCTGGTGGATGTCGTGAGAAACAAAAAGAAAAAGCTAAAAAGAAAAGACACATGTTGAATTCGTTGTCAATAAAGTTGTCAATGACATAGTATTTTCGAAAAGAAAAAGCAAAACATGTTTAGAAAAAATATCAAAGTTGAGTTTTCTCTTGATCCAAGGTTTCGGGGGTAACCAGTGTTCTTTTCTTGCTAAAACATCTGCATTCATACTACTTTAACCTTTAACCTTTTCATTTCCCTTCAAAACAAGGATTGTCAAGAATATGATACGGGGAAGTTTTCATCAGGGTGCACATGCCCAATGATCGGTTGATCGGAAAAAAAAAAAAAATGAAGTGGATGTGTCAACCACTACAGAGTCTTGTTTCAGGTTTAAGGTCGCGAGAAAGTAAGGCAAGCAAGCTTTAGAATGACGTGTGGCCATTTTTTTTTTCTTTTCCAACGACAAAGAAGTTTATCCAATTGCACCCCTTTCAGCCATAAATTATAATTGCTTTCGTCACCCTCGACAAGAGTCATTAGCATATCAATGTCAACCTAAAGGGTACATCAAGGGCATCCAAAAATCAAGAACAAGTTTCTGAAAAATATGAAAGTGAAAATGAAAAACAAGATGTTCACAATAGGGCAACGAAGTAAACGACCCAAAGGGAAAGTAAAGAAAAAGAAAGAAAGAAAAGAAAAAAAGCGAACAAAAAAAAAAAAAAAAAAACTATGAAAAATAAGAGGATGCCCAAATTCTCAAATCCCTGGAGATAGATGACTAGACACCTTGCAAATGACTCTTGTTAAAATGATTTAAACCCTTCAAACACTTATTGGGGCCTTCATTTTCCATTTCTTTCAAAACCTTTGACTTAGCCACGATATAAGCCAAGTAAAGTCCCACGCCGACTGAAGAATGTTTGTTCTGATCTTTCTCACGAATTTAGCTCTGGAATGAAATGATGCGGTGAATGACACAATCACATCGAAAAAAAAAAAAAAAAAATAACAAAAAAAAAATAAATAAAAAAAAAGCATCGAAAAGGAAAAATGAAAAGATGTGAAGTCTCCCCGTCAATCAAGAATCACCTATTTGGGCAATCCTTCCTAACCAAACCTTCCACCTCTCCAAGCAAACTTACTGTGCAAATTGGGGCAGTCTTGTGAACCCTGCATGTTAGCAGCATTTCCCCCTAGAGGAGGGACTCACAGACTTAACATTGCTCACGAATAATCTTTAAGTCGTCTACCTTTCATACCCCTTTCCCACACCGGCTAGGGTTCAAGCTAGTTTTGGATTGCAACAAGCACTAAAAAGGAATTTGGGGGGGGGGGGGGGGGGGATTCGTGGTTACACTCTTTTTTCCTTTTCATCAAACGCTCATTGGCTCTTAACTTTCAATGAAAGAGTTTTCAATGATACATCAAGCTTAACGACGATATTGACAATGGATTTTCCAAGCATGGAGGTTTTACAATAAAAAAAAAATAAAAAAAAAATCAAAAAAATAATACATAATTAATTAATAATAATAATCAATAATAAATAATAAGGAACGAGAAGAGAAAGAGCAAGAGAAAGAACAAAACAAAGGTCCTCATATGTTTGCGTATCCACTACATCCTCCTGCCATTACATCCTATATGTCAACAGAAGCTAAGGAAAATTGGTTTTTTTTTTAAAAAAAAAAAAAAAAAAAAAAAAAAAAAAAAAAAAAATCCTCGTGTTTTTGCTCAGCATTTATTACAACTTTTCAAAAATGTTCGGTCTGTGGTATCGACCCTCATTCATTCATAGGAAAATGATTATCGAATCTTTCTTCAAAATATATATACAACACGAAAAAAAAACGATATGCATCTCAAGTTTCGGTGTTAATCATGTTGGTGTTTTGGATGTCTTGATTTGAACACTTTGGAATATATTTTTTAGCTTTGGTCAGTATTGCATTCTTAATTTGAAGTCCAGATATAAGCAACAAAACATTGGAATTCATTGCAAAAAAAAAAAAATAAAAAAAACAAATAATTAAATAACTAATAATACATAATCATAATAATATAATAATAAAAGCATTAACGAAAATTTTCACAACAAAAAACAGAGATAGAAGAATAAACGAAACTAAATTTGCTTTATTACCAATGCAGATATAAAATTACATAAAAAATGAAAGCAAATAAATATTACAGTACATAAATAAATAATAATAAATAAAAAACAATAAAATAATAAATACATAAAAATAATTAAAGATGTTTCAGTGTCGGCCACAAGCCGGCCGTTAATAGTGACAGTCCCAAAATAAAAAAATACAAAAAATAAACAAGAAGGTTTTAAGTTTGTGTTGGCCAGACTGGCCATTTAAGTTTACAGTCCAAGATAAAAAAAACAAAAAGAAGTAAAAAAAAAAAATAAAACAAAAAATAAGGAGTTTAGGTGTCGGCCACAAGTGGGGCCGTTAGGGGGGGGGGGGGGGGGGGGAGTTTACAGTCCAACCAAAAAAAAAAAATAATAAAATAACAAATAAAAATAAAAAAACAAAATAAACATAAAAAAACCCAACAATAAATACGGATGCTGATGATACAAATAAGGTCCCCTCAAGGAGACGCAGCCTGAGAGAGAGCTCCGTGGATGGAGCATTGATGCGAAACGGTATGATATACGGGACTCTCTTTTCTTGTTCAGGAATGAGGATGGGGAAGAGATCCAGGAGCTGTGGAGTCTGTGGAATTCTCCATAAAGGATCTCCAGTTATAAAAAAAAAAAAATATATAGTATCAAAACAAAATAAATAACAAACAAAAAAAAAAAACCAAAAAAAAAAAACAATAAAATGCACATATATAATACTTTACCATACATAAACGATGGAAGGAGGGAGAAAGAAGGTTCAGACGTACTGGAAACGTCTTGAGACAAGCGTCTATGCTTTAATCGGTTTCCATGGTTCTGAAACAACAATAAACGCTATATTCTCCTATTTCTTCCGTACTCACGGAGTCGTTCAGCAATCTCCCGAACTTGTTCTCGGTTGGGATTGATGATCCCATGGTTATAAATGTTTCAATAAGATCTGAACTTGTTCAGGAGTGAACCTCCACATCGTTTATAACCGGATATCCCATAGTTCTTCTAACAAACACAAAAAATAAAACTAAAAAATAAACAAACAAAACAAAGGAACACAAAACAAAGAGTAAAAATAAAAAAAGATTTAAGTTTTTCATTTCGTTTTTTTTCTGTTTAGTTTCAATTTCCATTGACAGTCTTTGAAGTCTCAATGTCCCATAAATAGTAGTTTTTCACGGTCCGCGCAAAGGATCCTAAATAGATCTACGTTCAAAGAGGTCCTTTTTTTTTGTTTTAGTGGTGGGTACGTGGCGTTGTTCTAACCCGAAATGTCTCTGCCATAGACCTTCAAACGAAGGGAGATTAACCAACGGTTTTCCAGCCTATATACCCCATATTTTTAAAGACAGTGTGTTTTGATATGTAGCATATACATAACGAAAATAGAAAAAAAATAGAGAACACAAAGGAGGAGAAACATATAAAAGGAGAAAGCTCGAACAAAAAGAAGGGTTGAGAAGAAGGAGAGAAAACTTTACAAACGTGGAAAGAGAATCGGAACCGGTCTACAAGAAGGATCACAGCGAGGTCTCGGAGGAGGATCTCACTCTCGCTCAGTAATCTCGCTCGCGCAGATCTCCGCTCGCTCAGATCCTCGTGCTCCGCTCAGATCTCGCTCGCTCAGATCTTCGCTCGCTCAGATCTCGCTCAGCTCGAGTCTCACTCACCTCAGATCTCACTCTCTCAGAAAGCTCTCACACTCCTCGCTCAAGAATCGCAACAACCGCTTCAACGCAGTTCGACCCTCCTTATATAGCAAAAAAAATATTTCACTGTAGCTACAGTTTCCGGTCATATCTACCGGAGGATTTTCAAGAGTGTCGGTAAAAAAAAAA
>JAFNIE010002150.1:0-11034 GCA_027742785.1 Vigna reflexopilosa | reverse complement strand
TAGTGGACGAAGTTGAGGAAGTGGACGAAGTGGAGGAAGTGGAGGAAGTTGAGGAAGTTGACGAAGTGGAAGAAGTTGATGAAGTGGACGAAGTGGAGAAAGTTGAGGAAGTGGAGCAAGTGGAGGAAGTGGAGGAAGTTGACGAAGTGGAAGAAGTTGACGAAATTGACGAAGTGGACGAAGTGCAGGAAGTGGAGGAAGTGGACGAAATGGACGAAGTGGAGGAAGTAGAGGAAGTTGAGGAAGTGGAGGAAGTGGAGGAAGTTGATGAAGTGGAAGAAGTTGACGAAGTGGACGAAGTGGACGAAGTAGAGGAAGTGGAGGAAGTGAAGGAACTGGAGGAAGTGGACGAAGTTGACGAAATGGACGAAGCGGAGGAAGTGGAGGAAGTGGAGGAAGTAGAGGAAGTTGACGAAGTGGAAGAAGTTGACGAAATTGGCGAAGTGGACGAAGTTCATGAGGTGGAGGAAGTGAACGAAACGGACGAAGTGGATGAAGTTGAGGTAGTTGACGAAGTGCAGGAAGTTGAAGAAGTGGAGGAAGTGGACGAAGTTGACGAAGTCGACGATGTTCAGGAAGTGGAGGAAGTTGACGAAATGGACGAAGTGGAGGAAGTGGACGAAGTAGACGAAGTGCACGAAGTGGACGAAGTGGAGGAAGTTGACGAAGTGGAAGAAGTTGACGAAGTGGAGGAAGTGCAGGAAGTTGAAGAAGTGGACGAAGTTGACGAAGTGGATGAAGTTGAGGAAGTGGAGGAAGTGGACGAAATGGAGGAAGTGGATGAAGTGGACGAAGTTGAGGAATTGGAGGAGGTTGACGAAGTGAAGCAAGTGGAGGAAGTGGAGGAAGGGGAGGAAGTGGAGTGATGAGTCGTTATTTCTTGAATTATATTTAGTTTATTGCACTTAAATAAACCAGGGAATTGTGTTTAATTGCTTGTTATTTCCCCGTTTTTCCGAATTCTGCTTAATTTGGTCAGAAATTTGTAATTGTGCTAATTTGGATTTTCTGAGCTGATTAAGTGCATTTTTGAAGTGCAGGAAAATTTCGGAAATACATTTTGGGACATCAGGAATAGTGCCAAATAAATTCAAGACTCTCCACACAGACATTTGTGAATTAATTAAATTGTAATTCAGTAGTTTAGAATTTTTGTATCAACTCTTATATTTTGGGTCAATTTTTGGTAAATTAAATTAGACCCAAAAATTAGAAGTTAGTGACTTGGCATCCTAGGGTTTTATTGTGTGGACCCTACCCTAAAAAAAGAGGACACACGGCCCTTAGAAAAGGAGTACAGCCGCCACTTGCAAAGCTAGCCCCACACACTCTCGGTCTTGGTTTTGGGGGGGATTTTTCTTTGGCTGAAAACACTGTTGCAAAGGAAGCTTTTATGAAATTAAATTTTCTTGCTTTGACTTGTGCATGAGTTTCGTTTTCAGTTTGCCATTTTAATTTCATTTTGGCTCATGATTTGGAGTAGCAAACGGTTTTTTTTTTATTTTGCTGGAATGAGTTGAGATGATATGATAGATTCTTCTAGGGAGCAACGTGTTGCGCTGGAACGTGGAGGAAATGGTGCAGGAGCCAGCCGCAGGGGAGTGCACGGGGATGAGTAGTTGAACGTGAAGGATGATGGTTCCAGAAAGCATGAGGTGTTGGTGTGCACGGAAGGTGGAGCTGGGAGCGAGAGAGAGAATGGTGTGCACGGAATGATAGCTGGAATGAAGGGAGCGTACGGGAGAAGGAGAATGAAGCGGTGTTGAATGGTGCCAATCTGCAAGCTGCTGGAACGTGGTGGAAGATTAATGTGCCACAGCTGCAACCGAGAGGGAGAGAATGCTCCAGGATAGTGTCCTTATTTTATTTAGAGAAATGGAACGGGGGCTGGAATGGGAAGCTCACGGGATTTAATGTTGGAGGAAAAGGGGGATGATGCATTTATTACTTAGAGAATGAAGAGCACGTGGATTTTATTTTGCAGTAGCTCATGGGATGGACTTTGGTTTCAATTGGAGAAACATAGATGGTATTAGGTGTCACGGTTTTGAAAGGAAGAAGGAAGAGGGGTCTTGGCTTTTGAATTTTGCACGGTTCTTACCCTTCTTCCAGAGAGTTCTCGGCAATTGGTTTGGAGTAGAAGGGAGCATCTTCTTTTTGGATGAGAATTGTGAATTCTTTATTTAAAGAATGTTGTGTGGTGCACGGTGATGGAAGGGAGCTGCTACCACATCCAGAGGAGCTCCAAGGGTCTAATTTTATATTATTTTAACTGCTTAATCTTGCACTTAATTTGGTTATAATTTTCACATTGCATGTAGGTTTGAATGCTTGCTAATTTTTAAGTGATCTTTGCTTAATTACCATATTCTCCTTTCAATGTTAATCATCTCATAGTTAATTTTCACTCCTTTAAATTGGTTAATTTTCACTCCTTTAATTTAAAAGTAATGTTAGCTTTAGTGACCAACCGCTTTAATTTTGTGATTGAGACCGTTTTTACGTTTCCGTTTGCATTAGTGTCTTATTTAAGTTCAGTGGCATTCAAAAAAAAATCTTTCAAAACCCCCCCACCACGTGTTTGATCTGAGACTTGAACCAAATTTGGTCCTTGAGAGACGACCTAGGAGTCACTTCCTAGTCTATACTGCATTCTTTTATGCACAACTTTTGTTGGGAGGTGCGACCCTCTCATCATGGAGGAAGTAAAGGAAGTGGACGACGTTGACGAAGTTGACGAAGTGGAGGAAGTGGAGGAAGTGGAGGAAGTGGAGGAACTCGTTGAACTGGACGAAGTGGAGGAAGTGGAGGAAGTGAAGGAAGTGGAGGAAATGGAGGAAGTGGATGAAGTTGAAGAAGTTGACGAAGTTGAAGAAGTGGACGAAGTGGAGGAAGTGGACGAAGTTGACGAAATGGACGAAGTAGAGGAAGTGGAGGAAGTGGAGGAACTAGAGGAAGTTGACGAAGTGGAAGAAGTTGACGAAATTGACGAAGTGGACGAAGTTTAGGAAGTGGAGGAAGTGGAGAAAGTGGACGAAACGTACGAAGTGGATGAAGTGGAGGAAGTTGACGAAGTGCAGGAAGTTGAAGAAGTGGAGGAAGTGGACGAAATTGACGAAGTGGACGAAGTTCAGGAAGTGGAGGAAGTGGATGAAATGGACGAAGTGCACGAAGTGAAGGAAGTTGACGAAGTGGAAGAAGTTGACGAAGTGGAGGAAGTGCAGGAAGTTGAAGAAGTGGACGAAGTTGACGAAGTGGACGAAGTTCAGGAAGTGGACGAAATGGAGGAAGTGGATGAAGTGGACGAAGTGGATGAAGTTGACAAAGTGGAAGAAGTTAACGAAGTGGACGAAGTGCACGAAGTGGACGAACTGGACGAAGTTGACGAAGTGAAGGAAGTGGACGAAGTGAAGCAAGTGGAGGAAGTGAAGGATGGGGAGGAAGTGGAGCAAGTGAAGGAAGTGGTGGAAGTGTTAGGAAGTGGACGACGTTGACGAAGTTGACGAAGTGGAGGAAGTGGAGGAGGTGGAGGAAGCGGAGGAAGTGGAGGAACTGCACGAAGTGGAGGAAGTGGACGAAGTTTACGAAGTTGACGAAGTGGACGAAGTTGAGGAAATGGAGGAAGTTGAGGAAGTGGAGTCAGTGAAGGAATGACGAAGTTGACGAAGTGAAGGAAGTGGACAAAGTGAAGCAAGTGGACGAAGTTGCGAAGTGCACGAAATGGAGGAAGTGGACGAAGTAGAGGAAGTGGACGAAGTTTACGAGGTGGAGAAGTGGAGCAAGTTGACGAAGTGGACGAAGTTGACTAAGTGGCCAAGTTGAAGAAGTTGAAGAAGTGGTCAAAGTGTACGAAGGGGACGAAGTGGAGGAAATGGATGAAGTTGACGAAGTCGACGAAGTGGAAGAAGTGAACGAAGTGGAGGAACTGGAGGAAGTGGAGGAAGTGGAGGAAGTGGAAGAAGTGGAGGAAGTGCAGGAAGTGCAGGAGGTGGAGGAAGTGGAGGAAGTTGATGAAGTGCAAGAAGTTGACGAAGTGGACGAAGTTAACAAAGTTGAGGAAGTTGACGAAGTGGAGGAAGTGGAGGAAATGGACGAAGTGGAGGAAGTGGAGGAAGTAGAGGAAGTGGAGGAAGTGGAGGAAGTGAAGAAAGTGGAGGAAGTGGACGAAGTGGACGAAGTTCACGAAGTTGAAGAAGTTGACAAAGTTGACGAAGTGGACGAAGTGAACGAAATTGACGAAGCGGAGGAAGTTGACGAAGTGGAGGAAGTGGACGAAGTAGAGGAAGTGGACGAAGTTTACGAAGTGGAGAAGTGGAGCAAGTGGACGAAGTTGACTAAATGGCCAACTTGAAGAAGTTGAAGAAGTGGACGAAGTGTACGAAGGGGACAAAGTGGAGGAAATGGATGAAGTTGACGAAGTCGACGAAGTGGAAGAAGTGGAGGAAGTCGAGGAAGTGAACGAAGTGGAGGAAGTGGAGGAACTGGAGGAAGTGGAGGAAGTGGAAGAAGTGGAGGAAGTGCAGGAAGTGCAGGAGGTGGAGGAAGTGGACGAAACGTACGAAGTGGATGAAGTGGAGGAAGTTGACGAAGTGCAGGAAGTTGAAGAAGTGGAGGAAGTGGACGAAATTGACGAAGTGGACGAAGTTCAGGAAGTGGAGGAAGTGGACGAAATGGACGAAGTGGAAGAAGTTGACGAAGTGGAGGAAGTGCAGGAAGTTGAAGAAGTGGACGAAGTTGACGAAGTGGACGAAGTTCAGGAAGTGGACGAAATGGAGGAAGTGGATGAAGTGGACGAAGTGGATGAAGTTGACAAAGTGGAAGAAGTTAACGAAGTGCACGAAGTGGACGAACTGGACGAAGTTGACGAAGTGAAGGAAGTGGACGAAGTGAAGCAAGTGGAGGAAGTGAAGGATGGGGAGGAAGTGGAGCAAGTGAAGGAAGTGGTGGAAGTGTTAGGAAGTGGACGACGTTGACGAAGTTGACGAAGTGGAGGAAGTGGAGGAGGTGGAGGAAGCGGAGGAAGTGGAGGAACTGCACGAAGTGGAGGAAGTGGACGAAGTTTACGAAGTTGACGAAGTGGACGAAGTTGAGGAAGTGGAGGAAGTTGAGGAAGTGGAGTAAGTGAAGGGATGACGAAGTTGACGAAGTTAAGGAAGTGGACGAAGTGAAGCAAGTGGACGAAGTTGACGAAGTGCACGAAATGGAGGAAGTGGACGAAGTAGAGGAAGTGGACAAAGTTTACGAAGTGGAGAAGTGGAGCAAGTTGACGAAGTGGACGAAGTTGACTAAGTGGCCAAGTTGAAGAAGTTGAAGAAGTGGTCGAAGTGTACGAAGGGGACGAAGTGGAGGAAATGGATGAAGTTGACGAAGTCGACGAAGTGGAAGAAGTGAACGAAGTGGAGGAAGTGGAGGAAGTGGAGGAAGTGGAAGAAGTGGAGGAAGTGCAGGAAGTGCAGGAGGTGGAGGAAGTGGAGGAAGTTGATGAAGTGCAAGAAGTTGACGAAGTGGACGAAGTTAACAAAGTTGAGGAAGTTGACGAAGTGGAGGAAGTGGAGGAAATGGACGAAGTGGAGGAAGTGGAGGAAGTAGAGGAAGTGGAGGAAGTGGAGGAAGTGAAGAAAGAGGAGGAAGTGGAGGAAGTGGACGAAGTTCACGAAGTTGAAGAAGTTGACAAAGTTGACGAAGTGGACGAAGTGAACGAAATTGACGAAGCGGAGGAAGTTGACGAAGTGGAGGAAGTGGACGAAGTAGAGGAAGTGGACGAAGTTTACGAAGTGGAGAAGTGGAGCAAGTGGACGAAGTTGACTAAGTGGCCAACTTGAAGAAGTTGAAGAAGTGGACGAAGTGTACGAAGGGGACAAAGTGGAGGAAATCGATGAAGTTGACGAAGTCGACGAAGTGGAAGAAGTGGAGGAAGTCGAGGAAGTGAACGAAGTGGAGGAAGTGGAGGAACTGGAGGAAGTGGAGGAAGTGGAAGAAGTGGAGGAAGTGCAGGAAGTGCAGGAGGTGGAGGAAGTGGAGCAAGTTGATGAAGTGCAAGAAGTTGACGAAGTGGACGAAGTTAACAAAGTTGAGGAAGTTGACGAAGTGGAGGAAGTGGAGGAAATGGACGAAGAGGAGGAAGTGGAGGAAGTAGAGGAAGTGGAGGAAGTGGAGGAAGTGACGGAAGTGGAGTAAGTGGAGGAAGCGGACGAAGTTCACGAAGTTGAAGAAGTTGACAAAGTTGACGAAGTGGACGAAGTGAACGAAATTGACGAAGCGGAGGAAGTTGACGAAGTGGAGGAAGTGGACGAAATTGATGAAGTGGAGGAAGTGGAGGAAGTAGAGGAAGTTGACGAAATGGACGAAGTGGACTGAGTTTAGGAAGTGGAGGAAGTGAACGAAGCCGAGGAAGTGGAGGAAGTGGACGAAGTTGAGGAAGTGGACGAAGTTGAGGAAGTGGAGGAAGTGGCGGAAGTTGAGGAAGTTGAGAAAGTGGAAGAAGTTGACGAAGTGGACAAAGTGGAGGAAGTGGATGAAGTGGATGAAGTGCAGGAAGTTGACGAAGTGGAGGAAGTGGAGGAAGTGGAGGAAGTTGACGAAGTGGAAGAAGTTGACGAAATTGACGAAGTGGACGAAGTTCAGGAAGTGGAGGAAGTGGAGGAAGTTGACGAAATGGACAAAGTGGACGAAGTGGAGGAAGTGGAGGAAGTTGACGAAGTTGATGATGTGGAAGAAGTTGACGAGATGGACGAAGTGGACAAAGTGGACGAAGTTGACGAAGTGATGGAAGTGGAGGAAGTGGAGGAAGTGAAGGAAGAGGTGGAAGTGCACGAAGTTGACGAAATGGACGAAGTTGACGAAGTGGACGAAGTTAAGGAAGTGGAGGAAGTGGACGAAGTTGAAGAAGTGGACGAGGTGGATGAAGTGCACAAAGTGGACGAAGTTGATGAAGTGGAGGAAGTTGACGAAGTGGAGGAAGTGGATGAAGGGGACGAAGTGGAGGAAGTGGACGAAGTTAACGAAGTGGACGAAGTTAACGAAGTGGAGGATGTGGAGGAAGTGGACAAAGTGGAGGAAGTGGATAAAGTTGACGAAGTGGAGGAAGTGGACGAAATTGAGGAAGTGGACGAACGTGGAGGAAGTGGAGGAAGTGCAGGAAGTTGACGAAGTGGACGAAGTTCAGGAAGTGGACGAAGTTGACGAAATAGACGAAGTGGAGGAAGTGGAGGAAGTGGAGCAAGGGGAGGAAGTGGAGCAAGAGGAGGACGTGGAGGAAGTGAAGGTAGTGGAGGAAGTAGAGGAAGTGGACGACGTTAACGAAGTTGACGAAGTGGAGGAAGTGGAGGAAGTGGACGAACTGGACGAAGTGGAGGAAGTGGACGAAGTTGACGAAGTGGAGGAAGTGGACGAAGTTGACGAAGTGGAGGAAGTGGACGAAGTGGAGGAAGTGGAGGAAGTGGAGGAAATGGAGGAAGTGGACAACGTTGACGAAGTTGACGACGTGGAGGAAGTGGACGAAGTGGAGGAAGTGGACGAAGTTTACGAAGTGAACAAGTGGAGGAAGTGGACGAAGTTGACCAAGTGGACCAAGTTGAAGAGGGGGAAGAAGTGGATGAAGTGGAAGAAATGGACGAAGTGTACGAAATGGATGAAGTGGATGAAATGGATGAAGTTGACGAAGTGGACGAAGTTGACGAAGTGGAAGAAGTGGAGGAAGTCTAGGAAGTGAAGGAAGTGGAGTAATTAGACGAAGTGGAGGATGTGGAGGAAGTGGACGAAGTGGAGGAAGTGGAGGATGTGGAGGAAGTTGAGGAAGTGGATGAAGTTGAGGAAGTTGACGAAGTGGAAAAAGTGGAGGAAGTGGAAGAAGTGAGGGAAGTTGACGAAGTTGACGAAGTGGACAAAGTGGACGATGTGGACGAAGTGGAGGAAGTGGACGAAGTGGAGGATGTGGAGGAAGTTGAGGAAGTGGATGAAGTTGAGGAAGTTGACGAAGTGGAAAAAGTGGAGGAAGTGGAGGAAGTGGAGGAAGTTGACGAAGTGGACAAAGTGGAGGAAGTGGACAAAGTTGACGAAGTGGAGGAAGTGGACGAAGTTGACGAAGTGGAGGAAGTGGACAAATTTGATGAAGTGGAGGAAGTGGAGGAAGTGGAGGAAGTTGACGAAGTTGACGAAGTGGAGGAAGTGGAGGAAGTTGACGAAGTGGAGGAAGTGGACGAAGTTGACGAAGTGGAGGAAGTGGAGGAACTGGACGAATTTGATGAAGTGGAGGAAGTGGAGGAAGTAAAGGAAGTACACGAAGTGGAAGAAGTTGACGAAGTGGACGAAGTGGACTGAGTTTAGGAAGTGGAGGAAGTGGAGGAAGTGAACGAAGTGGAGGAAGTGGAGGAAGTGGACGAAGTGGAGGAAGTGGGCGAAGTGGACGAAGTTGGGGAAGTGGACGAAGAGGAGGAAGTGGAGGAAGTTGAGGAAGTTGACGAAGTGGAAGACTTTGACGAAGTGGACGAAGTGGACGAAGTGAAGGAAGTTGACGAAGTGGAGGAAGTGGAGGAACTTGACGAAGTGGAGGAAGTGGAGGAACTATTGGAAGTGGAGGACGTGGAGGAAGTGGACGAAGTTGACGAAGTGGACGAAGTTGACGAAGGGGACGAAGTGTAGGAAGTGGACCAAGTTGACGACGTGGACGAAGTTGACGAAGTGGACGAAGTTGAGGAAGTGGAGGAAGTTGACGAAATGGAGGAAGTGGAAAAAGTGGAGGATGTGGACGAAGTGGAAGAAGTGGAGGAAGTGGAGGAAGTGGAGGAAGTGGAGGAAGTCGAGGAAGTGGAGGAAGTGGAGGAAGTTGAGGAAGTGGAGGAAGTGGGGGAAGTAGAGGAAGTTGACGAAGTGGACGAAGTGGACGAAGTGGATGAAGTGGACGAAGTGGACGGAGTTTACGAAGTGGAGAAGTGGAAAAAGTGGAGAAAGTTGACTAAGAGGACCAAGTTGAAGAAGTGGACGAAGTGGAGGAAATGGACGAAGTTGAGGAAGTGGAGGAAGTGGACGAAGTTGAGGAAGTGGAGGAAGTGGCGGAAGTTGAGGAAGTTGACGAAGTGGAAGAAGTTGACAAAATTGACGAAGTGGACGAAGTTCAGGAAGTGGAGGAAGTGGTGGAAGTGGACGAAATGGACAAAGTGGACGATGTGGAGGAAGTGGAGGAAGTGGACGAAGTGGACGAAGTTGATGATGTGGAAGAAGTTGACGAGATGGACGAAGTGGAGGAAGTTGACGAAGTGGAGGAAGTTGACGAGATGGACGAAGTGGACGAAGTTGACGATGTGGAAGAAGTGGAGGAAGTGGAGGAAGTGAAGGAAGTGGTGGAAGTGAACGAAGTTGACGAAATGGACGAAGTGGACGAAGTTAAGGAAGTGGAGGAAGTTGACGAAGTGGTGGAAGTGGAGGAAGTGGAGGAAGTTGACGAAGTGGAGGAAGTTGACGAAGTGGACGAAGTTCAGGAAGTGGAGGAAGTGGACGAAGTTTAAGAAGTTGACGAAGTGGACAAGGTGGATGAAGTGCACAAAGTGGACGAAGTTGACGAAGTAGAGGAAGTTGACGAAGTTGAGGAAGTTGAGGAAGGAGAGGAAGTGGAGGAAGTGAAGGAAGTGGAGGAAGTGGAGGAAGTGGACGACGTTGACGAAGTTGACGAAATGGAGGAAGTGGAGGAAGGGGAGGAAGTGGAGGAAGTGTAGGAAGTCGACGACGTGGACAAAGTTGACGAAGTGGAGGGAGTGGAGGAAGTGGACGACGTGGAGGAAGTTGAGGAAGTGGAGGAAGTGGACGACGTTGACGAAGTGGACGACGTTGACGAAGTGGAGAAGTAGAGGAAGTGGACGAAGTGGTGGAAGTGGAGGAAATGGAGGAAGTTGACGAAGTGGAGGAAGTTCAGGAAGTGGACGAAGTGGACGAAGTGGACGAAGTGGACGAAGTGGACGAGGTTTAAGAAGTTGACGAAGTGGACAAGGAGGATGAAGTGCACAAAGTGGACGAAGTTGAGGAAGTTGACGAAGAAGAGGAAGTTGACGAAGTGGAGGAAGTGGACGAAGTGGAGGAAGTTGATGAAGGAGAGGAAGTGGAGGAAGTGAAGGAAGTGGAGGAAGTGGAGGAAGTGGACGACGTTGACGAAATGGAGGAAGTGGAGGAAGGGGAGGAGGTGGAGGAAGTGTAGGAAGTCGACGACGTTGACGAAGTTGAAGAAGTGGAGGGAGTGGAGGAAGTGGACGAAGTTGACGAAGTGGACGAAGTGAACGAAGTTGAGGAAGCGGAGGAACTTGAGGAAGGGGAGGAAGTGGAGGAAGTGGAGGAAGTGGACGACGTTGACGAAGTGGAGAAGTAGAGGAAGTGGACGAAGTTGACTAAGTGTACGAAATGGACGAAGTGGAGGAAATGGATGAAGTTGACGAAGTGGACGAAGTCAAAGAAGTGGAGGAAGTCGAGGAAGTGGACGAATTGGACGAAGTGGAGGAAGTGGAGGATGTGGAGGAAGTGGGGGAAGTTGAGTAAGTTGACGAAATGGACGAAGTTCAGGAAGTGGAGGAAGTGGACGAAGTCGACATAATGGACGAAGTGGAGCAAGTGAAGGAAGTGGAGGAAGTGGAGGAAGTGAAGGAGGTGGAGGAAGTGGAGGAAGTTGATGAAGTTGATGAAGTGGACGAAGTGGATGAAGTGGACGAAGTGGAGGAAGTGGACGAAGTTAACGAAGTGGAGGATGTGGAGGAAGTGGACGAAGTTGACGAAGTGGAAGAAGTTGACGAAGTGGACAAAGTGGAGGAAGTGGACAAAGTTGACGAAGTGGAGGAAGTGGATGAAATTGAGGAAGTGGACGAACGTGGAGGAAGTGGAGGAAGTGCAGGAAGTTGACGAAGTTGACGAAGTGGACGAAGTTCAGGAAGTGGACGAAGTTCACGAAATAGACGAAGTGGAGGAAGTGGAGGAAGGGGTGGAAGTGGAGGAAGTGGAGGACGTGGAGGAAGTGAAGGTAGTGGAGGAAGTGAAGGTAGTGGAGGAAGTGGAGGA
>JAFNIE010002149.1:0-5000 GCA_027742785.1 Vigna reflexopilosa | reverse complement strand
ATGCTTGGAATGGCCTCTTTATATCACCAAATTGCTACTGTAAAAATCTTGGTGCAAGAAATTTTTCATTTTGGTGGGGTTTGAAGCTAGCCAAGTTTGGTGGTGAAAGTTGGCTAAGTTTGTGGTGCATGGACCAAGTTTTGGGAATTTTTCAAAGTGTTGGTTTTTGGGGTTTGGTGCTTGGAATGGCCTCTTTATATCACCAAATTGCTACTGTAAAAATCTTGGTGCAAGAAATTTTTCATTTTGGTGGGTTTTGAAGCTAGCCAAGTTTGGTGGTGAAACTTGGCTAAGTTTGTGGTGCATGGGCCAACTTTTGGGAAATTTTGAAAGTGTTGGTTTTTGGGGTTTGATGCTTGGAATGGCCTCTTTATATCACCATAAGGCTACTGTAAAAATCTTGGTGCAAGAAATTTTTCATTTTGGTGGGTTTTGAAGCTAGCCAAGTTTGGTGGTGAAACTTGGCTAAGTTTGTGGTGCATGGGCCAAGTTTTGGGAAATTTTGAAAGTGTTGGTTTTTGGGGTTTGATGCTTGGAATGGCCTCTTTATATCACCATAAGGCTACTGTAAAAATCTTGGTGCAAGAAATTTTTCATTTTGGTGGGGTTTGAAGCTAGCCAAGTTTGGTGGTGAAACTTGGCTAAGTTTGTGGTGCATGGGCCAACTTTTGGGAAATTTTGAAAGTGTTGGTTTTTGGGGTTTGATGCTTGGAATGGCCTCTTTATATCACCATAAGGCTACTGTAAAAATCTTGGTGCAAGAAATTTTTCATTTTGGTGGGTTTTGAAGCTAGCCAAGTTTGGTGGTGAAACTTGGCTAAGTTTGTGGTGCATGGGCCAACTTTTGGGAAATTTTGAAAGTGTTGGTTTTTGGGGTTTGATGCTTGGAATGGCCTCTTTATATCACCATAAGGCTACTGTAAAAATCTTGGTGCAAGAAATTTTTCATTTTGGTGGGTTTTGAAGCTAGCCAAGTTTGGTGGTGAAACTTGGCTAAGTTTGTGGTGCATGGGCCAAGTTTTGGGAAATTTTGAAAGTGTTGGTTTTTGGGGTTTGATGCTTGGAATGGCCTCTTTATATCACCAAATGGCTACTGTAAAAATCTTGGTGCAAGAAATTTTTCATTTTGGTGGGTTTTGAAGCTAGCCAAGTTTGGTGGTGAAACTTGGCTAAGTTTGTGGTGCATGGGCCAAGTTTTGGGAAATTTTTAAAGTGTTGGTTTTTGGGGTTTGATGCTTGGAATGGCCTCTTTATATCACCATAAGGCTACTGTAAAAATCTTGGTGCAAGAAATTTTTCATTTTGGTGGGGTTTGAAGCTAGCCAAGTTTGGTGGTGAAACTTGGCTAAGTTTGTGGTGCATGGGCCAAGTTTTGGGAAATTTTGAAAGTGTTGGTTTTTGGGGTTTGATGCTTGGAATGGCCTCTTTATATCACCATAAGGCTACTGTAAAAATCTTGGTGCAAGAAATTTTTCATTTTGGTGGGGTTTGAAGCTAGCCAAGTTTGGTGGTGAAACTTGGCTAAGTTTGTGGTGCATGGGCCAAGTTTTGGGAAATTTTGAAAGTGTTGGTTTTTGGGGTTTGATGCTTGGAATGGCCTCTTTATATCACCATAAGGCTACTGTAAAAATCTTGGTGCAAGAAATTTTCATTTTGGTGGGTTTTGAAGCTAGCCAAGTTTGGTGGTGAAACTTGGCTAAGTTTGTGGTGCATGGGCCAAGTTTTGGGAAATTTTGAAAGTGTTGGTTTTTGGGGTTTGATGCTTGGAATGGCCTCTTTATATCACCAAATTGCTACTGTAAAAATCTTGGTGCAAGAAATTTTTCATTTTGGTGGGGTTTGAAGCTAGCCAAGTTTGGTGGTGAAAGTTGGCTAAGTTTGTGGTGCATGGACCAAGTTTTGGGAATTTTTCAAAGTGTTGGTTTTTGGGGTTTGATGCTTGGAATGGCCTCTTTATATCACCAAATTGCTACTGTAAAAATCTTGGTGCAAGAAATTTTTCATTTTGGTGGGGTTTGAAGCTAGCCAAGTTTGGTGGTGAAACTTGGCTAAGTTTGTGGTGCATGGGCCAAGTTTTGGGAAATTTTGAAAGTGTTGGTTTTTGGGGTTTGATGCTTGGAATGGCCTCTTTATATCACCATAAGGCTACTGTAAAAATCTTGGTGCAAGAAATTTTTCATTTTGGTGGGGTTTGAAGCTAGCCAAGTTTGGTGGTGAAACTTGGCTAAGTTTGTGGTGCATGGGCCAAGTTTTGGGAAATTTTGAAAGTGTTGGTTTTTGGGGTTTGATGCTTGGAATGGCCTCTTTATATCACCATAAGGCTACTGTAAAAATCTTGGTGCAAGAAATTTTTCATTTTGGTGGGTTTTGAAGCTAGCCAAGTTTGGTGGTGAAACTTGGCTAAGTTTGTGATGCATGGGCCAAGTTTTGGGAAATGTTGAAAGTGTTGGTTTTTGGGGTTTGATGCTTGGAATGACCTCTTTATATCACCAAATTGCTACTGTAAAAATCTTGGTGCAAGAAAATTTTCATTTTGGTGGGGTTTGAAGCTAGCCAAGTTTGGTGGTGAAAGTTGGCTAAGTTTGTGGTGCATGGACCAAGTTTTGGGAATTTTTCAAAGTGTTGGTTTTTGGGGTTTGATGCTTGGAATGGCCTCTTTATATCACCAAATTGCTACTGTAAAAATCTTGGTGCAAGAAATTTTTCATTTTGGTGGGGTTTGAAGCTAGCCAAGTTTGGTGGTGAAACTTGGCTAAGTTTGTGATGCATGGGCCAACTTTTGGGAAATTTTGAAAGTGTTGGTTTTTGGGGTTTGATGCTTGGAATGGCCTCTTTATATCACCAAATTGGTACTGTAAAAATCTTGGTGCAAGAAATTTTTCATTTTGGTGGGTTTTGAAGGTAGCCAAGTTTGGTGGTGAAACTTGGCTAAGTTTGTGGTGCATGGTGCTTAGGGCCAAAATTTGTGAATTTTTCAAAGTCATGATTTTTGAGACTTATGGGTTGGAAAACACTTCAAATGGTCCCAAAACAATGCTGTGAAGGTTTGGTTGCAAAACCAAACCATCTTGAGGTAGTTCTAAAATTTTGAAGTTTAGCCGTTTTGTAAAAACGTCATAAAACAAAATTCCCGCGAGCGGATTGAATGAAATTTGGAGGGAAGCTTACTTATGTTGGTATGAAGTGGACTGGAAAAAATCAGCTCAAAACTCGACCTCTAGATGCACTTTTCCATTTTTACCGATTTTACGGGTTTTCGGGTTTTGGAAAAAATAAAAAAAATACTTCCGGTTGGAGAAAAATTATGAAACTTGGTGGGGTAGGAGATACCATTTTTCTAAGGATCCCTGCAAAAAATCTCGTCCAAATTCGTTGTGTAGCTCGAGATATGGACTTATGTCTGCTCACAAAAAGTGTATCTACTTGTACAAATCTGCCTTTTGCAAAATAACCCCTTATAGGGGGGGAGCAGCTCTTCACGCCAGCTTGACTCACTTTGGCTGGTGTGCGAGAGTGGTGCCTTGGGGGCTCCTCGCACCGTTTTTCGATCTCTACCCAGGCAATGGGGCGTCATCGCGCCGCTCCATGGTTGATTAGGAAAGTGGCCCGGCTGTGGAAATGACAGCAGGTCATGGAACTTCTCGACCCCAGACAGGTAAAAGTGGGTGTCTTTTGTGTGGTTTTCTCGCACGCTCTTCGGACCGAACATCAAACCTTCCACCACGTTTGTGATGGATCTTTTGGCCTCGGTCGGAAGGGTTTTGGGAGAGGGCCTCGCTTGACAAGCGGTCATTTCCGAAAGTCCTGGCTCAGCCCCGACCAGGCAGGCGATCGTGTAGCGGCCCTTATTATTTCGATTGTTCCCATTTCATGCCTAGCGATGCTTGGCGTTGCGTCACTTGATGTTTTCATTTGCTTGCTTGCCTGTGGCAGGTGGGGGGTGGACCGTCTCGTGGTGTGATGCCTATGCGAACGTGAGGGCGTGTGAGTTGTGATGAGGATGTTCTTGTTGGCTGGCTCCATGCCTCGCGCATCGAACGGTCGAACACGCATCCTGTTCGTTTTGCACCCGGTGCCTCGGGTGGTGATGCTCGTTCAGTCCCTGTGTTGCCTACCTACTAGACGGTATATGTGTGGCTGGTTAGAATCCTATCCATCCAGGCCTTCTCCGGGAGGTGTTGGAGGATCTCATCGTCCGGCACGCGTTCCACATTGGTGGCGTAAGAACCATCTTCGTGGCGCACGTGTTGGGACGGCTCTTTCGGATGCGGTGCATTTCATTAACTCGGGTTTAGCGACCCGGGGACCAAAAGAATCGGTTGCATAACTCGATTGAGACCCTGTGTTTGAAATTGTTGTGGGCAATATCGTTCTTCACAACCCGTCTTGGGGAGTGCATGGCGGAATGCGTGACAAGCTTTGCGGAACTGGGAAGTAAGGCAGCCCTTTTGGTGTGCGGACTACCAACCCGCTGAGGGGGCGAGTCGGAAAGCAGGAAAGCTTAGCAACGTCACAAAGGAAACCGTGTACTGTCCACGTGCGGGGGGTGTGAGAAAGATTTGTTGACAAACCGTGAGAAGTGCTTGGTGGAGATCTAGACATGCTTTGTGGAACTGGGAAGTAAGGCAGCCCCTTTGGTGTGCGGACTACCAACCCGCTGAGGGGGCGAGTCGGAAAGCAGGAAAGCCTAGCGTGTCTTGAAGGATACCTTGCCCTTGGAACGTGACCGGGTGGTGTGTGGCATCGGATTTTTTACCACCCGTGTCGAGTGCAGGGTCGAGAGAGGGGGACGCAGTTGGTTTGGCTTGGTTTTGTAAGAGGAACGACACCCTGAGCTGGGCGCGTTTTGGGAAGTGTGTGCAACGGTGGTTGTTGCCCTCAACCCTGGCGCGGGCAGCGATGGGTCGTCAGCCACGAATGCTACCTGGTTGATCCTGCCAGTAGTCATATGCTTGTCTCAAAGATTAAGCCATGCATGTGTAAGTATGAACTAATTCAGA
>JAFNIE010002148.1:10000-11053 GCA_027742785.1 Vigna reflexopilosa | reverse complement strand
CTTCAAAACCCACCAAAATGAAAAATTTCTTGCACCAAGATTTTTACAGTAGCAATTTGGTGATATAAAGAGGCCATTCCAAGCATCAAACCCCAAAAACCAACACTTTCAAAATTTCCCAAAACTTGGCCCATGCACCACAAACTTAGCCAAGTTTCACCACCAAACTTGGCTAGCTTCAAAACCCACCAAAAGGAAAAATTTCTTGCCACCAAGGATTTTTTACAGTAGCCTTATGGTGAATATAAAGAGGGCATTCCAAGCATCAAAAGCCCCAAAAACCAAACAACTTTCCCAAAAATTCCCAAAACTTGGCCCATGCCATCCACAAAAACTTAGCCAAGTTTCACTCACCAAACGTGGCAAGCTTCAAAACCCACCACAAAATGAAAAATTTCTTGCACCAAGATTGCTTAACAGTAGCGATTATGGTGAATAAAGAGGGCCATTCCCAAGCATCAACCCCAAAAAACCAACACTTTCAAAAATTCCCAAAAGTTGGCCCATGCACCACAAACCTAAGCCAGCTTCACCCACCAAACTGGGCTAGCTTCAAAACCCACAAAATGAAAAATTTCCTGCACAAGATTTTTACCAGTAGCACTTATGGTGATATAAAGAGGCCATTCCAAGCATCAAACCCCAAAAACCAACACTTTCAAAAATTCCCAAAACTTGGCCATGCAACCACAAACTTAGCCAACGTTCACACCAAACTTGGCTAGCTTCAAAACACACCAAAATGAAAAAATTTTCTTGCACCAAGATTTTTACAGTAGCCTTATGGTGATATAAAGAGGCCATTCCAAGCATCAAACCCCCAAAAACCAACACTTTCAAAATTTCCCAAAACTTGGCCCATGCACCACAAACTTAGCCAAGTTTCACCACCAAACTTGGCTAGCTTCAAAACCCACCAAAATGAAAAAATTTCTTGCACCAAGATTTTTACAGTAGCCTTATGGTGATATAAAGAGGCCATTCCAAGCATCAAACCCCAAAAACCAACACTTTCAAAATTTCCAAAACTTGGCCCATGCACCACAAACTTAG
>JAFNIE010002148.1:0-2500 GCA_027742785.1 Vigna reflexopilosa | reverse complement strand
AACGAGCATCACCACCCGAGGCACCGGGTGCAAAACGAACAGGATGCGTGTTCGACCGTTCGATGCGCGAGGCATGGAGCCAGCCAACAAGAACATCCTCATCACAACTCACACGCCCTCACGTTCGCATAGGCATCACACCACGAGACGGTCCACCCCCCACCTGCCACAGGCAAGCAAGCAAATGAAAACATCAAGTGACGCAACGCCAAGCATCGCTAGGCATGAAATGGGAACAATCGAAATAATAAGGGCCGCTACACGATCGCCTGCCTGGTCGGGGCTGAGCCAGGACTTTCGGAAATGACCGCTTGTCAAGCGAGGCCCTCTCCCAAAACCCTTCCGACCGAGGCCAAAAGATCCATCACAAACGTGGTGGAAGGTTTGATGTTCGGTCCGAAGAGCGTGCGAGAAAACCACACAAAAGACACCCACTTTTACCTGTCTGGGGTCGAGAAGTTCCATGACCTGCTGTCATTTCCACAGCCGGGCCACTTTCCTAATCAACCATGGAGCGGCGCGATGACGCCCCATTGCCTGGGTAGAGATCGAAAAACGGTGCGAGGAGCCCCCAAGGCACCACTCTCGCACACCAGCCAAAGTGAGTCAAGCTGGCGTGAAGAGCTGCTCCCCCCCTATAAGGGGTTATTTTGCAAAAGGCAGATTTGTACAAGTAGATACACTTTTTGTGAGCAGACATAAGTCCATATCTCGAGCTACACAACGAATTTGGACGAGATTTTTTGCAGGGATCCTTAGAAAAATGGTATCTCCTACCCCACCAAGTTTCATAATTTTTCTCCAACGGGAAGTATTTTTTTTATTTTTTCCAAAACCCGAAAACCCGTAAAATCGGTAAAAATGGAAAAGTGCATCTAGAGGTCGAGTTTTGAGCTGATTTTTTCCAGTCCACTTCATACCAACATAAGTAAGCTTCCCTCCAAATTTCATTCAATCCGCTCGCGGGAATTTTGTTTTATGACGTTTTTACAAAACGGCTAAACTTCAAAATTTTAGAACTACCTCAAGATGGTTTGGTTTTGCAACCAAACCTTCACAGCATTGTTTTGGGACCATTTGAAGTGTTTTCCAACCCATAAGTCTCAAAAATCATGACTTTGAAAAATTCACAAATTTTGGCCCTAAGCACCATGCACCACAAACTTAGCCAAGTTTCACCACCAAACTTGGCTACCTTCAAAACCCACCAAAATGAAAAATTTCTTGCACCAAGATTTTTACAGTACCAATTTGGTGATATAAAGAGGCCATTCCAAGCATCAAACCCCAAAAACCAACACTTTCAAAATTTCCCAAAAGTTGGCCCATGCATCACAAACTTAGCCAAGTTTCACCACCAAACTTGGCTAGCTTCAAACCCCACCAAAATGAAAAATTTCTTGCACCAAGATTTTTACAGTAGCAATTTGGTGATATAAAGAGGCCATTCCAAGCATCAAACCCCAAAAACCAACACTTTGAAAAATTCCCAAAACTTGGTCCATGCACCACAAACTTAGCCAACTTTCACCACCAAACTTGGCTAGCTTCAAACCCCACCAAAATGAAAATTTTCTTGCACCAAGATTTTTACAGTAGCAATTTGGTGATATAAAGAGGTCATTCCAAGCATCAAACCCCAAAAACCAACACTTTCAACATTTCCCAAAACTTGGCCCATGCATCACAAACTTAGCCAAGTTTCACCACCAAACTTGGCTAGCTTCAAAACCCACCAAAATGAAAAATTTCTTGCACCAAGATTTTTACAGTAGCCTTATGGTGATATAAAGAGGCCATTCCAAGCATCAAACCCCAAAAACCAACACTTTCAAAATTTCCCAAAACTTGGCCCATGCACCACAAACTTAGCCAAGTTTCACCACCAAACTTGGCTAGCTTCAAACCCCACCAAAATGAAAAATTTCTTGCACCAAGATTTTTACAGTAGCATTTGGTGATATAAAGAGGCCATTCCAAGCATCAAACCCCAAAAACCAACACTTTCAAAATTTCCCAAAACTTGGCCCATGCACCACAAACTTAGCCAAGTTTCACCACCAAACTTGGCTAGCTTCAAACCCACCAAAATGAAAAATTTCTTGCACCAAGATTTTTACAGTAGCCTTATGGTGATATAAAGAGGCCATTCCAAGCATCAAACCCCAAAAACCAACACTTTCAAAAATTTCCCAAAACTTGGCCCATGCACCACAAACTTAGCCAAGTTTCACCACCAAACTTGGCTAGCTTCAAAACCCACCAAAATGAAAAATTTCTTGCACCAAGATTTTTACAGTAGCCTTATGGTGATATAAAGAGGCCATTCCAAGCATCAAACCCCAAAAACCAACACTTTCAAAATTTCCCAAAAGTTGGCCCATGCACCACAAACTTAGCCAAGTTTCACCACCAAACTTGGCTAGCTTCAAAACCCACCAAAATGAAAAATTTCTTGCACCAAGATTTTTACAGTAGCCTTATGGTGATATAAAGAGGC
>JAFNIE010002147.1:0-10000 GCA_027742785.1 Vigna reflexopilosa | reverse complement strand
GGGACTGAACGAGCATCACCACCCGAGGCACCGGGTGCAAAACGAACAGGATGCGTGTTCGACCGTTCGATGCGCGAGGCATGGAGCCAGCCAACAAGAACATCCTCATCACAACTCACACGCCCTCACGTTCGCATAGGCATCACACCACGAGACGGTCCACCCCCCACCTGCCACAGGCAAGCAAGCAAATGAAAACATCAAGTGACGCAACGCCAAGCATCGCTAGGCATGAAATGGGAACAATCGAAATAATAAGGGCCGCTACACGATCGCCTGCCTGGTCGGGGCTGAGCCAGGACTTTCGGAAATGACCGCTTGTCAAGCGAGGCCCTCTCCCAAAACCCTTCCGACCGAGGCCAAAAGATCCATCACAAACGTGGTGGAAGGTTTGATGTTCGGTCCGAAGAGCGTGCGAGAAAACCACACAAAAGACACCCACTTTTACCTGTCTGGGGTCGAGAAGTTCCATGACCTGCTGTCATTTCCACAGCCGGGCCACTTTCCTAATCAACCATGGAGCGGCGCGATGACGCCCCATTGCCTGGGTAGAGATCGAAAAACGGTGCGAGGAGCCCCCAAGGCACCACTCTCGCACACCAGCCAAAGTGAGTCAAGCTGGCGTGAAGAGCTGCTCCCCCCCTATAAGGGGTTATTTTGCAAAAGGCAGATTTGTACAAGTAGATACACTTTTTGTGAGCAGACATAAGTCCATATCTCGAGCTACACAACGAATTTGGACGAGATTTTTTGCAGGGATCCTTAGAAAAATGGTATCTCCTACCCCACCAAGTTTCATAATTTTTCTCCAACCGGAAGTATTTTTTTATTTTTTCCAAAACCCGAAAACCCGTAAAATCGGTAAAAATGGAAAAGTGCATCTAGAGGTCGAGTTTTGAGCTGATTTTTTCCAGTCCACTTCATACCAACATAAGTAAGCTTCCCTCCAAATTTCATTCAATCCGCTCGCGGGAATTTTGTTTTATGACGTTTTTACAAAACGGCTAAACTTCAAAATTTTAGAACTACCTCAAGATGGTTTGGTTTTGCAACCAAACCTTCACAGCATTGTTTTGGGACCATTTGAAGTGTTTTCCAACCCATAAGTCTCAAAAATCATGACTTTGAAAAATTCACAAATTTTGGCCCTAAGCACCATGCACCACAAACTTAGCCAAGTTTCACCACCAAACTTGGCTACCTTCAAAACCCACCAAAATGAAAAATTTCTTGCACCAAGATTTTTACAGTAGCCATTATGGTGATATAAAGAGGCCATTCCAAGCATCAAACCCCAAAAACCAACACTTTCAAAATTTCCCAAAAGTTGGCCCATGCACCACAAACTTAGCCAAGTTTCACCACCAAACTTGGCTAGCTTCAAACCCACCAAAATGAAAAATTTCTTGCACCAAGATTTTTACAGTAGCAATTTGGTGATATAAAGAGGCCATTCCAAGCATCAAACCCCAAAAACCAACACTTTCAAAATTTCCCAAAACTTGGTCCATGCACCACAAACTTAGCCAACTTTCACCACCAAACTTGGCTAGCTTCAAACCCCACCAAAATGAAAATTTCTTGCACCAAGATTTTTACAGTAGCATTTGGTGATATAAAGAGGCCATTCCAAGCATCAAACCCCAAAAACCAACACTTTCAAAATTTCCCAAAACTTGGCCATGCACCACAAACTTAGCCAAGTTTCACCACCAAACTTGGCTAGCTTCAAAACCCACCAAAATGAAAAATTTCTTGCACCAAGATTTTACAGTAGCCTTATGGTGATATAAAGAGGCCATTCCAAGCATCAAACCCCAAAAACCAACACTTTCAAAATTTCCCAAAAGTTGGCCCATGCACCACAAACTTAGCCAAGTTTCACCACCAAACTTGGCTAGCTTCAAAACCCACCAAAATGAAAAATTTCTTGCACCAAGATTTTTACAGTAGCAATTTGGTGATATAAAGAGGCCATTCCAAGCATCAAACCCCAAAAACCAACACTTTCAAAATTCCCAAAACTTGGTCCATGCACCACAAACTTAGCCAAGTTTCACCACCAAACTTGGCTAGCTTCAAACCCCACCAAAATGAAAAATTTCTTGCACCAAGATTTTTACAGTAGCAATTTGGTGATATAAAGAGGCCATTCCAAGCATCAAACCCCAAAAACCAACACTTTCAAAATTTCCCAAAAGTTGGCCCATGCACCACAAACTTAGCCAAGTTTCACCACCAAACTTGGCTAGCTTCAAAACCCACCAAAATGAAAAATTTCTTGCACCAAGATTTTACAGTAGCCTTATGGTGATATAAAGAGGCCATTCCAAGCATCAAACCCCAAAAACCAACACTTTCAAAATTCCCAAAACTTGGCCCATGCACCACAAACTTAGCCAAGTTTCACCACCAAACTTGGCTAGCTTCAAAACCCACCAAAATGAAAAATTTCTTGCACCAAGATTTTTACAGTAGCAATTTGGTGATATAAAGAGGCCATTCCAAGCATCAAACCCCAAAAACCAACACTTTCAAAATTCCCAAAACTTGGCCATGCACCACAAACTTAGCCAAGTTTCACCACCAAACTTGGCTAGCTTCAAAACCCACCAAAATGAAAAATTTCTTGCACCAAGATTTTTACAGTAGCAATTTGGTGATATAAAGAGGCCATTCCAAGCATCAAACCCCAAAAACCAACACTTTCAAAATTTCCCAAAACTTGGCCCATGCACCACAAACTTAGCCAAGTTTCACCACCAAACTTGGCTAGCTTCAAAACCCCACCAAAATGAAAAATTTCTTGCACCAAGATTTTTACAGTAGCCTTATGGTGATATAAAGAGGCCATTCCAAGCATCAAACCCCAAAAACCAACACTTTCAAAATTTCCCAAAACTTGGCCCATGCACCACAAACTTAGCCAAGTTTCACCACCAAACTTGGCTAGCTTCAAAACCCACCAAAATGAAAAATTTCTTGCACCAAGATTTTTACAGTAGCCTTATGGTGATATAAAGAGGCCATTCCAAGCATCAAACCCCAAAAACCAACACTTTCAAAATTTCCCAAAACTTGGCCCATGCACCACAAACTTAGCCAAGTTTCACCACCAAACTTGGCTAGCTTCAAAACCCACCAAAATGAAAAATTTCTTGCACCAAGATTTTTACAGTAGCCTTATGGTGATATAAAGAGGCCATTCCAAGCATCAAACCCCAAAAACCAACACTTTCAAAATTCCCAAAACTTGGCCCATGCACCACAAACTTAGCCAAGTTTCACCACCAAACTTGGCTAGCTTCAAAACCCACCAAATGAAAAATTTCTTGCACCAAGATTTTTACAGTAGCCTTTGGTGATATAAAGAGGCCATTCCAAGCATCAAACCCCAAAAACCAACACTTTCAAAATTTCCCAAAAGTTGGCCCATGCACCACAAACTTAGCCAAGTTTCACCACCAAACTTGGCTAGCTTCAAACCCCACCAAAATGAAAAATTTCTTGCACCAAGATTTTTACAGTAGCCTTATGGTGATATAAAGAGGCCATTCCAAGCATCAAACCCCAAAAACCAACACTTTCAAAATTTCCCAAAACTTGGTCCATGCACCACAAACTTAGCCAAGTTTCACCACCAAACTTGGCTAGCTTCAAACCCACCAAAATGAAAAATTTCTTGCACCAAGATTTTACAGTAGCAATTATGGTGATATAAAGAGGCCATTCCAAGCATCAAACCCCAAAAACCAACACTTTCAAAATTTCCCAAAACTTGGCCCATGCACCACAAACTTAGCCAAGTTTCACCACCAAACTTGGCTAGCTTCAAAACCCACCAAAATGAAAAATTTCTTGCACCAAGATTTTACAGTAGCACTTATGGTGATATAAAGAGGCCATTCCAAGCATCAAACCCCAAAAACCAACACTTTCAAAATTTCCCAAAACTTGGCCCATGCACCACAAACTTAGCCAAGTTTCACCACCAAACTTGGCTAGCTTCAAAACCCACCAAAATGAAAAATTTCTTGCACCAAGATTTTTACAGTAGCCTTATGGTGATATAAAGAGGCCATTCCAAGCATCAAACCCCAAAAACCAACACTTTCAAAATTTCCCAAAACTTGGCCCATGCACCACAAACTTAGCCAAGTTTCACCACCAAACTTGGCTAGCTTCAAAACCCACCAAAATGAAAAATTTCTTGCACCAAGATTTTTACAGTAGCCTTATGGTGATATAAAGAGGCCATTCCAAGCATCAAACCCCAAAAACCAACACTTTCAAAATTCCCAAAACTTGGCCCATGCACCACAAACTTAGCCAAGTTTCACCACCAAACTTGGCTAGCTTCAAACCCCACCAAAATGAAAAATTTCTTGCACCAAGATTTTTACATGTAGCAATTTGGTGATATAAAGAGGCCATTCCAAGCATCAAACCCCAAAAACCAACACTTTCAAAATTTCCCAAAACTTGGCCCATGCAAACCACAAACTTAGCCAAGTTTCACCACCAAACTTGGCTAGCTTCAAAACCCCACCAAAATGAAAAATTTCTTGCACCAAGATTTTTACGTAGCAATTTGGTGATATAAAGAGGCATTCCAAGCATCAAACCCCAAAAACCAACACTTTCAAAATTTCCCAAAAGCTTGGCTCCATGCACCACAAACTTAGCCAAGTTTCACCACGAAACTTGGCTAGCTTCAAAACCCACCAAAATGAAAAAATTTCTTGGCACCAAGATTTTTACAGTAGCCTTATGGTGATATAAAGAGGCCATTCCAACATCAAACCCCAAAAACCAACACTTTCAAAATTTCCCAAAACTTGTGCCATGCACCACAAACTTAGCCAAGTTTCACCACCAAACTTGGCTAGCTTCAAAACCCACCAAAATGAAAAATTTCTTGCACCAAATTTTTACAGTAGCCTTATGGTGAATAAAGAGGCCATTCCAAGCATCAAACCCCAAAAACCAACACTTTCAAAATTTCCCAAAACTTGGCCCATGCACCACAAACTTAGCCAAGTTTCACCACCAAACTTGGCTAGCTTCAAAACCCACCAAATGAAAAATTTCTGCACCAAGATTTTACAGTAGCCTTATGGTGATATAAAGAGGCCATTCAAGCATCAAACCCAAAAACCAACACTTTCAAAAAATTTCCCAAAACTTGGCCCATGCACACAACTTAGCCAAGTTTCACCACCAAACTTGGCTAGCTTCAAAACCCACCAACATGAAAAATTTCTTGCACCAAGATTTTTACAGTAGCCTTATGGTGATATAAAGAGGCCAGTCCAAGCATCAAACCCCAAAAACCAACACATTTCAAATTTGCCCAAAACGTTGGCCCATGCATCACAACTTAGCCAAGTTTCACCACCAAACTTGGCTAGCTTCAAAACCCACCAAAATGAAAAATTTCTTGCACCAAGATTTTACAGTAGCCTTATGGTGATATAAAGAGGCCATTCCAAGCATCAAACCCCAAAAACTCAACACTTTCAAAATTTTCCAAAACTTGGCCCATGCACCACAAACTTAGCCAAGTTTCACCACCAAACTTGGCTAGCTTCAAAACCCCACCAAAATGAAAAATTTCTTGCACCAAGATTTTTACAGTAGCAATTTGGTGATATAAAGAGGCCATTCTCAAGCATCAAACCCCAAAAACCAACACTTTGAAAAATTCCCAAAACTTGGTCCATGCACACAAACTTAGCCAAGTTTCACCACCAAAACTTGGCTAGCTTCAAACCCACCAAAATGAAAAATTTCTTGCACCAAGATTTTTACAGTAGCAATTTGGTGATATAAAGAGGCCATTCCAAGCATCAAACCCAAAAACCAACACTTTCAAAAATTTCCCAAAACTTGGTCCCATGCACCACAAACTTAGCCAAGTTTCACCACCAAACTTGGCTAGCTTCAAAACCCACCAAAATGAAAAATTTCTTGCACCAAGATTTTTACAGTAGCCTTTTGGTGATATAAAGAGGCCATTCCAAGCATCAAACCCCAAAAACCAACACTTGTCAAAATTTCCCAAAACTTGGCCCATGCACACAAACTTAGCCAAGTTTCACCACCAAACTTGGCTAGCTCAAAACCCACCAAAATGAAAAATTTCTTGCACCAAGATTTTTACAGTAGCCTTATGGTGATATAAAGAGGCCATTCCAAGCATCAAACCCCAAAAACCAACACTTTCAAAATTTCCCAAAACTTGGCCCATGCACCACAAACCTTAGCCAGTTTCACCACCAAACTTGGCTAGCTTTCAAAACCCACCAAAATGAAAAAATTTCTTGCACCAAGATTTTTACAGTAGCCATTTGGTGATATAAAGAGGCCATTCCAAGCATCAAACCCCAAAAACCAACACTTTCAAAAATTCCCAAAACTTGGTCCATGCACCACAAACTTAGCCAAGTTTCACCACCAAAACTTGGCTAGCTTCAAAACCCACCAAAATGAAAATTTCTTGCACCAAGATTTTTACAGTAGCCTTTGGTGATATAAAGAGGCCATTCCAAGCATCAAACCCCAAAAACCAACACTTTCAAAATTTCCCAAAACTTGGCCCATGCATCACAAACTTAGCCAAGTTTCACCACCAAACTTGGCTAGCTTCAAAACCCACCAAAATGAAAAATTTCTTGCACCAAGATTTTTACAGTAGCCATTTGGTGATATAAAGAGGCCATTCCAAGCATCAAACCCCAAAAACCAACACTTTCAAAATTTCCCAAAACTTGGCCCATGCACCACAAACTTAGCCAAGTTTCACCACCAAACTTGGCTAGCTTCAAACCCCACCAAAATGAAAAATTTCTTGCACCAAGATTTTTACAGTAGCAATTTGGTGATATAAAGAGGCCATTCCAAGCATCAAACCCCAAAAACCAACACTTTCAAAAATTCCCAAAACTTGGTCCATGCACCACAAACTTAGCCAACTTTCACCACCAAACTTGGCTAGCTTCAAAACCCACCAAAATGAAAAATTTCTTGCACCAAGATTTTTACAGTAGCCATTTGGTGATATAAAGAGGCCATTCCAAGCATCAAACCCCAAAAACCAACACTTTCAACTTTCCCAAAACTTGGCCCATGCATCACAAACTTAGCCAAGTTTCACCACCAAACTTGGCTAGCTTCAAAACCCACCAAAATGAAAAATTTCTTGCACCAAGATTTTTACAGTAGCCTTATGGTGATATAAAGAGGCCATTCCAAGCATCAAACCCCAAAAACCAACACTTTCAAAATTCCCAAAACTTGGCCCATGCACCACAAACTTAGCCAAGTTTCACCACCAAACTTGGCTAGCTTCAAACCCCACCAAAATGAAAAATTTCTTGCACCAAGATTTTTACAGTAGCATTTGGTGATATAAAGAGGCCATTCCAAGCATCAAACCCCAAAAACCAACACTTTCAAAAATTCCCAAAACTTGGCCATGCACCACAAACTTAGCCAAGTTTCACCACCAAACTTGGCTAGCTTCAAAACCCACCAAAATGAAAAATTTCTTGCACCAAGATTTTTACAGTAGCAATTTGTGATATAAAGAGGCCATTCCAAGCATCAAACCCCAAAAAACCAACACTTTCAAAATTTTCCCAAACTTGGTCCATGCACCACAAACTTAGCCAAGTTTCACCACCAAACTTGGCTAGCTTCAAAACCCACCAAAATGAAAAATTTCTTGCACCAAGATTTTTACAGTAGCATTTGGTGATATAAAGAGGCCATTCCAAGCATCAAACCCCAAAAACCAACACTTTCAAAATTTCCCAAAACTTGGCCCATGCACCACAAACTTAGCCAAGTTTCACCACCAAACTTGGCTAGCTTCAAACCCCACCAAAATGAAAAATTTCTTGCACCAAGATTTTTACAGTAGCAATTTGGTGATATAAAGAGGCCATTCCAAGCATCAAACCCCAAAAACCAACACTTTCAAAATTTCCCAAAACTTGGTCCATGCACCACAAACTTAGCCAAGTTTCACCACCAAACTTGGCTAGCTTCAAAACCCACCAAAATGAAAAATTTCTTGCACCAAGATTTTTACAGTAGCCTTATGGTGATATAAAGAGGCCATTCCAAGCATCAAACCCCAAAAAACCAACACTTTCAAAATTTCCCAAAACTTGGCCCATGCACCACAAACTTAGCCAAGTTTCACCACCAAACTTGGCTAGCTTCAAACCCCACCAAAATGAAAAATTTCTTGCACCAAGATTTTTACAGTAGCATTTGGTGATATAAAGAGGCCATTCCAAGCATCAAACCCCAAAAACCAACACTTTCAAAAATTTCCCAAAACTTGGCCTCATGCACCACAAACTTAGCCAATTTCACCACCAAACTTGGCTAGCTTCAAAACCCACCAAAATGAAAAATTTCTTGCACCAAGATTTTTACAGTAGCCTTTGGTGATATAAAGAGGCCATTCCAAGCATCAAACCCCAAAAACCAACACTTTCAAAAATTCCCAAAACTTGGTCCATGCACCACAAACTTAGCCAAGTTTCACCACCAAACTTGGCTAGCTTCAAACCCCACCAAAATGAAAAATTTCTTGCACCAAGATTTTTACAGTAGCCTTTTGGTGATATAAAGAGGCCATTCCAAGCATCAAACCCCAAAAACCAACACTTTCAAAATTTTCCCAAAACTTGGCCCATGCACCACAAACTTAGCCAAGTTTTCACCACCAAACTTGGCTAGCTTCAAACCCACCAACAATGAAAAATTTCTTGCACCAAGATTTTTTACAGTAGCATTATGGTGATATAAAGAGCCATTCCAAGCATCAAACCCCAAAAACCAACACTTTCAAAAATTCCAAACTTGGTCCATGCACCACAAACCTAGCCAAGTTTCACCACCAAACTTGGCTAGCTTCAAAACCCACCAAAATGAAAAATTTCTTGCACCAAAGAGATTTTTACAGTAGCCTTTGGTGATGATAAAGAGGCCATTCCAAGCATCAAACCCCCAAAACCAACACTTTCAAAATTTCCCCAAAACTGGCCCATGCACCACAAACTTAGCAAGTTTCACCACCAAACTGGCTAGCTTCAAACCCACCAAAATGAAAAATTTCTTGCACCAAGATTTTTACAGTAGCCTTTGGTGATATAAAGAGGCCATTCCAAGCATCAAACCCCAAAAACCAACACTTTCAAAATTTCCCAAAACTTGGCCATGCACCACACAACTTAGCCAAGTTTCACCACCAAACTGGCTAGCTTCAAACCCCACCAAAATGAAAAATTTCTTGCACCAAGATTTTTACAGTAGCATTTGGTGATATAAAGAGGCCATTCCAAGCATCAAACCCAAAAACCAACACGTTCAAAATTCCCAAAACTTGGCCCATGCACCACAAAACTTCGCCAAGTTTCACCACCAAACTTGGCTAGCTTCAAACCCACCAAATGAAAATTTCTTGCACCAAGATTTTACAGTAGCCTTTGGTGTATATAAAGAGGCCATTCCAAGCATCCAAACCCAAAAACCAACACTTTGCAAAATTTCCCAAACTTGGCTCCATGCATCACCAAACTTAGCCAAGTTTCACCACCAACTTGGCTAGCTTCAAACCCCACCAAAATGAAAAATTTCTTGCCCAAGATTTTTACAGTAAGCAATTTGGGTGATAATAAAGAAGGCCATTCCAAGCACCAAACCCCAAAAACCCACCACTTTGCAAAATTCCCAAAACTTTGCCCATAGCACCACAAACTGTAGCCAAGTTTCCCCACCAAAACTTGGCTAGCTTCAAAACCACCAAAATGAAAAAATTTACTTGCAGCAAGATTTTTACAGTAGCCTTATGGTGATATACAGCGGCATTCCCAAGCATCAAACCCCAAAACCAACAGGCTTTTCCAAATTTCCCAAAACTTGGCCCATGCCCACACACTTAGCCAAGTTTCACACACAAACTTGGCTACTTCAACCCACCAAA
>JAFNIE010002146.1:0-11100 GCA_027742785.1 Vigna reflexopilosa | reverse complement strand
TTGAGAAAGTGGAGGAAGTGAAGTAAGTGGAGGAAGTGGACGAAGTGGAGAAAGTTGACAAAGTGGACGAAGTGGAGGAAGTGGAGGATGTGGACGATGTGGAGAAAGTGGAGGAAATGGAGGAAATGGAGGAAGTGGAGGAAGTGGTCGAAGTGGAGGAAGTGGACGAGGTGGAGGAAGTGGAGGGACTCGAGGAAGTGTAGGAAGTGGACGAAGTTTATTAAAGTGGACGAAGTTGACGAAGTTGACGAAGTTGTAGAAGTGGACGAAGTGGACGAAGTTGACGAAGTGGACGAAGTTGACGAAGTGGAAGAAGTTGATGAAGTTCACGAAGTTTACGAAGTGGACGAAGTTGACGAAGTTGACGAAGTGGACGAAGTGGAGGAAGTGGACGAAGTGGTGGAAGTGGAGGAAGTGGACGAAGTGGACGAAGTGGACGCAGTTGACAAAATAGACGTAGTTCACGAAGTGGAGGAAGTGGAGGAGGTGGAGGAAGTGGAGGAAGTGTACGAAGTGGAGTAAGTGGACGAGGTGGAGGAAGTGGAAGAAGTGGACGATGTGGATGAAGTGGAGGAAGTGGACGAAGTTGACGAAGTGGACGAACTTAACGAAGTTGACGAAGAGGACGAAGTGGACGAATGGGTCGAAGAGGAGGAAATGGACGAGGTGGAGGAAGTGGAGGAACTGGAGGAAGTGGACGAACTTGACGAACTTGACGAAGTGGACGAAGTGGACGAAATGCAGGAAGTGGAGGAAGTGGACGAAGTGGACGAAGTGGACGAAGTGGAGGAAGTGGAGGAAGTGGTCGAAGTGGAGGAAGTGGACGAAGTTGACGAAGTGGTTGAAGAGGAGGAAATGGACGAGGTGGAGGAAGTGGAGGAAATGGAGGAAGTAGACGAAGTTGACGATGTGGACGAAGTGGAAGAAGTGGACGAAGTTGACGAATTGGACGAAGTTGACAAAGTGGACGAAGTGGAGGAAGTGGACGAAATGGAGGAAGTGGAGGAAGTGGACGAAGTTGACGAAGTGGAGGAAGTGGACGAAGTTGACGAAGTTGATGAAGTGGACAAAGTTGACAAAGTGGACGAAGCGGACTTAGTGGACAAAGTGGACGAAGTGGAGAAAGTGGAGGAAGTGGAGGATTTGGACGAAGTGGACGAAGTCGAGGAAGTGGAGGAAGTGGACGAAGTGAAGGAAGTGGAGGAAGTGGATGAAGTGGTCAAAGAGGAGGAAGTGGACGACGTGGAGGAACTGGAGGAAGTGGAAGAAGTGGATGAAGTGGAGGAAGTGGACGAAGTTGACGAATTGGACGAAGTTGACGAAGTGGAGGAAGTGGACGAAGTGGACGAAGTTGACGAAATGGAGGAAGTGGACGAAGTTGACGAAGTGGAGGAAGTGGAGCAAGTGGAGGAACTGGAGGAAGTGGAGGAAGTGGAGGAAGTTGACGAAGTTGATGAAGTGGACAAAGTTGACAAAGTGGACGAAGTGGACTTAGTGGACGAAGTGGAGAAAGTGGAGGAAGTGGAGGATGTGGACGAAGCGGACGAATTCGAGGTAATGGAGCAAGTGGATGAAGTGGTCAAAGAGGAGGAAGTGGACGAGGTGGAGGAACTGGAGGAAGTGGAAGAAGTGGACGAAGTGGACGAAGTTGAGGAAGTGGACGAAGTTGACGAAGTGGACGAACTTGACGAACTTGACGAATTGGACGAAGTGGAGGAAGTGGACGAAGTGGACGAAGTTGACGAAATGGACGTAGTTGACGAAGTGGATGAAATGGAGGAAGTGGAGGTAGTGAAGAAGTGGACGAAGTGGACGAAGTGGAGGAAGTGGAGGAAGTGGAGGAAGTGGAGGAAGTGGACGAAGTGAACGAAGTGGAGGAAGTTCCCGAAGTGGACGAAGTTGACGAAGTGGACGAAATGGACGAAGTGGACGAAGTGGACCAAGTAGAGGAAGTGGAGGAAGTGGACGAAGTTGATGAAATAGACGTAGTTGACGAAGTGGAGGAAGTGGATGAAATGGAGGAAGTGGAGGTAGTGGAGGAAGTGGACGAAGTGGACGAAGTGGAGGAAGTGGACAAAGTGGACGAAGTGGACGAATTTGACGAAGTTGACGAAGTGGACGAAGTTGACGAATTGGACGAAGTTGACGAAGTGGACGAAGTGGACGAAGTGGACGAAGTGGACGACATTGGCGACGTTGACGAATTTGACCAAGTGGACGAAGTTGACGAAATTGACGAAGTGGACGAAGATGACGAAGATGACGAAGTTGACGATGTTGACGAAGTGGACGAAGTGGAGGAAGTGAGAAAGTTGACAAAGTGGACAAAGTGGAGGAAGTGGACGAAGTGGACGAAGTTGAAGTGGACGAAGTGGACGAGGTGGAGGAAGTGGAGGAAGTGGAGGAAGTGGAGGAACTGGAGTAAGTGGAGTAAGTGGAGGAAGTGGAGGAAGTGGAGGAAGTGGAGGATGTGGAGGAAGTGGAGGAAGTGGAGGAAGTGGTCGAAGTGGAGGAAGTGGACGAGGTGGAGGAAGTTGAGGAACTTGAGGAGGTGGAGGAAGTGGACGAAGTGGACGAAGTGGACGAAGTTGACGAAGTGGACGAACTTGACCAACTTGACGAAGTGGACGAAGCGGACGAAGTGGAGGAAATGGACGAAGTGGAGGAAGTGGAGGAAGTGGATGAAATGGAGGAAGTTGACGAAGTGGACGAAGTTGACGAAGTGGACGAAGTTGACGAAGTGGACCAACTGGACGAAGTGGAGGAAGTGGACGAAGTGGAGGAAGTGGACGAAGTTGACAAAGTGGACGAAGTGGACGAAATTGAGAAAGTGGAGGAAGTGAAGTAAGTGGAGGAAGTGGACGAAGTGGAGAAAGTTGACAAAGTGGGCGAAGTGGAGGAAGAGGAGGATGTGGACGAAGTGGAGGAAGTGGAGGAAATGGAGGAAATGGAGGAAGTGGATGAAGTGGTCAAAGTGGAGGAAGTGGACGAGGTGGAGGAAGTGGAGGGACTTGAGGAAGTGGACGAAGTTGACGAAGTGGACGAAGTTTACGAAGTGGACGAAGTTGACGAAGTTGACGAAGTGGACGAAGTTGACGAAGTGGAAGAAGTTGATGAAGTTCACGAAGTTTACGAAGTGGACGAAGTTGACGAAGTGGACGAAGTGGAGGAAGTGGAGGAAGTGGTGGAAGTGGAGGAAGTGGACGAAGTGGAGGAAGTGGACGAAGTGGACGCAGTTGACAAAATAGACGTAGCTGACGAAGTGGAGGAAGTGGAGGAGGTGGAGGAAGTGGACGAAGTGGAGGAAGTGTACGAAGTGGAGTAAGTTTACGAGGTGGAGGAAGTGGAAGAAGTGGACGATGTGGATGAAGTGGAGGAAGTGGACGAAGTTGACGAAGTGGACGAATGGGTCGAAGAGGAGGAAATGGACGAGGTGGAGGAAGTGGAGGAACTGGAGGAAGTGGACGAAGTGGACGAACTTGACGAACTTGACGAAGTGGACGAAGTGGACGAAATGCAGGAAGTGGAGGAAGTGGACGAAGTGGAGGAAGTTGACGAAGGTGACGAAGTGGACGAAGTGGACGAAGTGGAGCAAGTGGAGCAAGTGGACGAAGTGGAGGAAGTTGACGAAGTGGAGGAAGTAGACGAAGTGGACGAAGTGGACGAAGTGGAGGAAGTGGAGGAAATGGAGGAAGTAGACGAAGTTGACGATGTGGACGAAGTGGAAGAAGTGGACGAAGTTGACGAATTGGACGAAGTTGACAAAGTGGACGAAGTGGAGGAAGTGGACGAAATGGAGGAAGTGGAGGAAGTGGACGAAGTTGACGAAGTGGAGGAAGTGGACGAAGTTGACGAAGTTGATGAAGTGGACAAAGTTGACAAAGTGGACGAAGCGGACTTAGTGGACAAAGTGGACGAAGTGGAGAAAGTGGAGGAAGTGGAGGATTTGGACGAAGTGGACGAAGTCGAGGAAGTGGAGGAAGTGGACGAAGTGAAGGAAGTGGAGGAAGTGGATGAAGTGGTCAAAGAGGAGGAAGTGGACGACGTGGAGGAACTGGAGGAAGTGGAAGAAGTGGATGAAGTGGAGGAAGTGGACGAAGTTGACGAATTGGACGAAGTTGACGAAGTGGAGGAAGTGGACGAAGTGGACGAAGTTGACGAAATGGAGGAAGTGGACGAAGTTGACGAAGTGGAGGAAGTGGAGCAAGTGGAGGAACTGGAGGAAGTGGAGGAAGTGGAGGAAGTGGAGGAAGTTGACGAAGTTGATGAAGTGGACAAAGTTGACAAAGTGGACGAAGTGGACTTAGTGGACGAAGTGGAGAAAGTGGAGGAAGTGGAGGATGTGGACGAAGCGGACGAATTCGAGGTAATGGAGCAAGTGGATGAAGTGGTCAAAGAGGAGGAAGTGGACGAGGTGGAGGAACTGGAGGAAGTGGAAGAAGTGGACGAAATGGAGGAAGTGGACGAAGTTGAGGAAGTGGACGAAGTTGAGGAAGTGGACGAAGTTGACGAAGTGGACGAACTTGACGAACTTGACGAATTGGACGAAGTGGAGGAAGTGGACGAAGTTGACGAAATGGACGTAGTTGACGAAGTGGATGAAATGGAGGAAGTGGAGGTAGTGAAGAAGTGGACGAAGTGGACGAAGTGGAGGAAGTGGAGGAAGTGGAGGAAGTGGACGAAGTGGACGAAGTGAACGAAGTGGAGGAAGTTCCCGAAGTGGACGAAGTTGACGAAGTGGACGAAATGGACGAAGTGGACGAAGTGGACCAAGTAGAGGAAGTGGAGGAAGTGGACGAAGTTGACGAAATAGACGTAGTTGACGAAGTGGAGGAAGTGGATGAAATGGAGGAAGTGGAGGTAGTGGAGGAAGTGGACGAAGTGGACGAAGTGGAGGAAGTGGACAAAGTGGACGAAGTGGACGAATTTGACGAAGTTGACGAAGTGGACGAAGTTGACGAATTGGACGAAGTTGACGAAGTGGACGAAGTGGACGAAGTGGACGAAGTGGACGACATTGGCGACGTTGACGAATTTGACCAAGTGGACGAAGTTGACGAAATTGACGAAGTGGACGAAGATGACGAAGATGACGAAGTTGACGAAGTGGACGAAGTGGAGGAAGTGAGAAAGTTGACAAAGTGGACAAAGTGGAGGAAGTGGACGAAGTGGACGAAGTTGAAGTGGACGAAGTGGACGAGGTGGAGGAAGTGGAGGAAGTGGAGGAAGTGGAGGAACTGGAGTAAGTGGAGTAAGTGGAGGAAGTGGAGGAAGTGGAGGAAGTGGAGGATGTGGAGGAAGTGGAGGAAGTGGAGGAAGTGGTCGAAGTGGAGGAAGTGGACGAGGTGGAGGAAGTTGAGGAACTTGAGGAGGTGGAGGAAGTGGACGAAGTGGAGGAAGTGGACGAAGTTGACGAAGTGGACGAACTTGACCAACTTGACGAAGTGGACGAAGCGGACGAAGTGGAGGAAATGGACGAAGTGGAGGAAGTGGAGGAAGTGGATGAAATGGAGGAAGTTGACGAAGTGGACGAAGTTGACGAAGTGGACGAAGTTGACGAAGTGGACCAACTGGACGAAGTGGAGGAAGTGGACGAAGTGGAGGAAGTGGACGAAGTTGACAAAGTGGACGAAGTGGACGAAATTGAGAAAGTGGAGGAAGTGAAGTAAGTGGAGGAAGTGGACGAAGTGGAGAAAGTTGACAAAGTGGGCGAAGTGGAGGAAGAGGAGGATGTGGACGAAGTGGAGGAAGTGGAGGAAATGGAGGAAATGGAGGAAGTGGATGAAGTGGTCAAAGTGGAGGAAGTGGACGAGGTGGAGGAAGTGGAGGGACTTGAGGAAGTGGACGAAGTTGACGAAGTGGACGAAGTTTACGAAGTGGACGAAGTTGACGAAGTTGACGAAGTGGACGAAGTTGACGAAGTGGAAGAAGTTGATGAAGTTCACGAAGTTTACGAAGTGGACGAAGTTGATGAAGTGGACGAAGTGGAGGAAGTGGACGAAGTGGTGGAAGTGGAGGAAGTGGACGAAGTGGAGGAAGTGGACGAAGTGGACGCAGTTGACAAAATAGACGTAGCTGACGAAGTGGAGGAAGTGGAGGAGGTGGAGGAAGTGGACGAAGTGGAGGAAGTGTACGAAGTGGAGTAAGTTTACGAGGTGGAGGAAGTGGAAGAAGTGGACGATGTGGATGAAGTGGAGGAAGTGGACGAAGTTGACGAAGTGGACGAATGGGTCGAAGAGGAGGAAATGGACGAGGTGGAGGAAGTGGAGGAACTGGAGGAAGTGGACGAAGTGGACGAACTTGACGAACTTGACGAAGTGGACGAAGTGGACGAAATGCAGGAAGTGGAGGAAGTGGACGAAGTGGAGGAAGTTGACGAAGGTGACGAAGTGGACGAAGTGGACGAAGTGGAGCAAGTGGAGCAAGTGGACGAAGTGGAGAAAGTTGACGAAGTGGAGGAAGTAGACGAAGTGGACGAAGTGGACGAAGTGGAGGAAGTGGAGGAAGTGGAGGAAGTGGAGGAAGTGGACAAAGTGGACGAGGTGGAGGAAGTTGACGAAGTGGAGGAAGTGGACGAAGTGGTCGAAATGGAAGAAGTGGACGAGGTGGAGGAAGTGGAGGGACTGGAGGAAGTGGAGGAAGTGGACGAAGTGGACGAAGTTGACGAAGTGGACGACGTTGACGAAGTGGACAAAGTTGACGAAGTTCACGAAGTGGACGAAGTTGACGAAGTTCACGAAGTGGACGAAGTGGACGAAGTGGAGGAAGTGGACGAAGTTGACGAAGTGGACGAAGTAGACCAAGTGGAGGAAGTGGGCGACGTGGAGGAAGTGGAGGAAGTGGACGAAGTTGAAGAAATGGACGTAGTTGACAAAGTGGAGGAAGTGGAGGAAGTGGACGACGTGAACGAAGTGGAGGAAGTGGACGAAGTGTATGAAGCGGCAGAAATGGAGAAAGTGGATGAAGTGCACAAAGTAGACAAAGTTGACGAAGTGGAGGTAGTGGACGAAGTTGACAAATGGACATAGTTGACGAAATGGAGGAAGTGGATGAAGTGGAGGAAGTGGAGGAAGTGGACAAAGTGGAGGACGTGGACGAAGTGGACGAAGGGGAGGAAGTGGACGAAGTGGACTTAGTGGACGAAGGGAACGAAGTGAACGAAGTTGACGAAGTGGAGGAAGTGGACGAAGTGGAGGAAGTGGAGGAAGTGGAGGAAGTGGACGAAGTAGAGGAAGTGGAGGAAGTGGACGAAGTTGACGAAGTGGTTGAAGAGGAGGAAATGGATGAGGTGGAGGAAGTGGAGGAAATGGAGGAAGTAGACGAAGTTGACGATGTGGACGAATTGGAAGAAGTGGACGAAGTTGACGAATTCGACGAAGTTGACAAAGTGGACGAAGTGGACGAAATGGAGGAAGTGGACGAAGTGGACGAAGTGGACGAAGTGGAGGAAGTGGACGAAGTGGACGAAGTAGAGGAACTGGAGCAAGTGGAGGAAGTAGACGAAGTGGAGGAAGTGGAGGAAGTGGACGAAGTTGACGAAGTTGATGAAGTGGACAAAGTTGACAAAGTGGACGAAGTGGACTTAGTGGACGAAGTGGAGAAAGTGGAGGAAGTGGAGGATTTGGACGAAGTGGACGAAGTCGAGGAAGTGGAGGAAGTGGACGAAGTGAAGGAAGTGGAGGAAGTGGATGAAGTGGTCGAAGAGGAGGAAGTGGACGAGGTGGAGGAACTGGAGGAAGTGGAAGAAGTGGATGAAGTGGAGGAAGTGGACGAAGTTGACGAAGTGGACGGATTTGACGAACTTGACGAATTGGACGAAGTGGAGGAAGTGGGCGAAGTTGACGAAATGGACGTACTGGAGGAAGTGGATGAAGTGGAGGAAGTGGAGGACGTGGACGAAGTGGACGAAATGGAGGAAGTGGAGGAAGTGGAGGAAGTGGACGAAGTTGACGAAGTGGAGGAAGTGGACGAAGTGGAGGAACTGGAGCAAGTGGAGGAAGTGGAGGAAGTGGACGAAGTTGACGAAGTTGATGAAGTGGACAAAGTTGACAAAGTAGACGAAGTGGACTTAGTGGACGAACTGGACCAAGTGGAGAAAGTGGAGGAAGTGGAGGATGTGGACGAATTCGAGGAAGTGGAGGAAGTGGATGAAGTGGTCAAAGAGGAGGAAGTGGACGAGGTTGAGGAGTTGGAGGAAGTGGAAGAAGTGGACGAAGTGGAGGAAGTGGACGAAGTGGAGGAAGTGGACGAAGTTGACGAAGTGGACGAACTTGACGAGCTCGACGAATTGGACGAAGTGGAGGAAGTGGACGAAGTTGACGAAATGGACGTAGTTGACGAAGTGGAGGAAGTGGATGAAATGGAGGAAGTGGAGGTAGTGAAGAAGTGGACGAAGTGGAGGAAGTGGACGAAGTTGCCGAAGTGGACGAAAACTGACGAAGTGGACGAAGTTGACGAAGTGGACGAAATGGACGAAGTGGACGAAGTGGACCAAGTGGAGGAAGTGGACGAAGTTGATGAAATAGACGTAGTTGACGAAGTGGAGGAAGTGGATGAAGTGAAGGAAGTGGAGGTAGTGGAGGAAGTGGAGGAAATGGACGAAGTGGAGGAAGTGGACAAAGTGGAGGAAGTGGACGAATTTGACAAAGTTGACGAAGTGGACGAAGTTGACGAAGTGGACGAAGTGGACGACAATGGCGAAGTTGACGAATTTGACGAAGTGGACGAAGTTGACGAAATTGACGAAGTGGACGAAGTTGACGAAGTTGACGAAGTGGACGAAGTGGAGGAAGTGGAGGAAGTGGAGGAAGTTGACGAAGTGGACAAAGTCGACGAAGTGGACGAAGTGGACGAAGTTGACGAAGTTGACGAAGTGGACGAAGTGGACGAAGTGGACGAATTGGACGAAGTGGACGAAGTGGACGAGGTGGAGGAAGTGGAGGAAGTGGAGGAAGTGGAGGAAGTGGAAGAAGTGGAGTAAGTGGAGGAAGTGGACGAAGTGGAGGAAGTGGTCGAAGTGGAGGAAGTGGACGAGGTGGAGGAAGTGCAGGAACTGGAGGAGGTGGAGAAAGTGGACGAAGTGGAGGAAGTGGACGAAGTTGACGAAGTGGACGAACTTGACCAACTTGACGAAGTGGACGAAGCGGACGAAGTGGACGAAATGGACGAAGTGGACGAAGTGGACGAAGTGGATGAAATGGAGGAAGTTGACGAAGTGGACGAAGTTGACGAAGTAGACGAAGTTCACGAAGTTGACGAAGTGGACGAAGTTGACGAAGTGGACGAACTGGACGAAGTTGATGAAGTGGAGGAAGTAGACGAAGTGGAGGAAGTGGACGAAGTGGTCGAAATGGAGGAAGTGGACGAGGTGGAGGAAGTGGAGCAAGTGGACGAAGTTGACAAAGGGGACGAAGTTGACAAAGGGGACGAAGTGGACGAAATTGAGAAAGTGGAGGAAGTGAAGTAAGTGGAGGAAGTGGACGAAGTGGTGGAAGTGGAGGATGTGGACGAAGTGGAGGAAGTGGAGGAAATGGAGGAAATGGAGGAAGTGGAGGAAGTGGTCGAAATGGAGGAAGTGGACGAGGTGGAGGAAGTGGAGGAAGTGGACGAGGTTGACGAAGTGGACGAAGTTGACGACGTTGACAAAGTTTACGAAGTGGACGAAGTTGACGACGTTGACGAAGTTGACGAAGTGGACGAAGTGGACGAAGTTCACGAAGTGGAAGAAGTTGATGAAGTTCACGAAGTTTACGAAGTGGACGAAGTTGACGAAGTGGACGAAGTGGAGGAAGTGGACGAAGTGGTGGAAGTGGAGGAAGTGGACGAAGTGGAGGAAGTGGACGCAGTTGACAGAATAGACGTAGTTGACGAAGTGGAGGAAGTGGAGGAGGTGGAGGAAGTGGAGGAAGTGGAGGAAGTGTACAAAGTGGAGTGAGTGGACGAGGTGGAGGAAGTGGAAGAAGTGGACGATGTGGATGAAGTGGAGCAAGTGGACGAAGTTGACGAAGTGGACGAACTTAACGAAGTTGACGAAGAGGACGAAGTGGACGAAGTGGTCGAAGAGGAGGAAATGGACGAGGTGGAGGAAGTGGAGGAACTGGAGGAAGTGGACGAAGTGGACGAACTTGACGAACTTGACGAAGTGGACGAAGTGGACGAAATGCAGGAAGTGGAGGAAGTGGACGAAGTGGAGGAAGTTGACGAAGTGGACGAAGTGGAGCAAGTGGAGCAAGTGGACAACGTGGACGAAGTGGACGAAGTGGAGGAAGTTGACGAATTGGAGGAAGTGCACGAAGTGGACGAAGTGGTCGAAGTGGACGAAGTGGAGGAAGTGGACGAAGTGGAGGAAGTGGAGGAAGTGGACAAAGTGGACGAAGTGGAGGAAGTTGACGAAGTGGAGGAAGTGGGCGAAGTGGTCGAAATGGAGGAAGTGGACGAGGTGGAGGAAGTGGAGGGACTAGAGGAAGTGGAGGAAGTGGAGGAAGTGGACGAAGTTGACGAACTTGACGAAGTTGACGAAGTGGACGAAGTTGACGAAGTTGACGAAGTGGACGAAGTGGACGAAGTTGACGAAGTGGACGAAGTTGACGAAGTGGAGGAAGTGGACCAAGTTAACGAAGTGGACGAAGTAGACCAAGTGGAGGAAGTGGACGACGTGGAGGAAGTGGAGGAAGTGGACGAAGTTGACGAAATGGACGTAGTTGACAAAGTGGAGGAAGTGGATGAAGTGGAGGAAGTGGACGACGTGAACGAAGTGGAGGAAGTGGAAGAAGTGTAGGAAGTGGCGGAAATGGAGAAAGTGGATGAAGTGCACAAAGTAGACAAAGTTGACGAAGTGGAGGTAGTGGACGAAGTTGACGAAATGGACGAAGTTGACGAAATGGACATAGTTGATGAAATGGAGGAAGTGGATGAAGTGGAGGAAGTGGAGGAAGTGGACAAAGTGGAGGACGCTGACGAAGTGGACGAAGGGGAGGAAGTGGACGAAGTGGACTTAGTGGACGAAGTGAACGAAGTTGACGAAGTGGACGAAGTGGACGAAGTGGACGAGGTGGAGGAAGTGGAGGAAGTAGACGAAGTTGACGATGTGGACGAAGTGGA
>JAFNIE010002145.1:0-11130 GCA_027742785.1 Vigna reflexopilosa | reverse complement strand
ATGCATATATGGCTTCTGCAGCGTGTATAAGTTTTCACACTTGGGGAGACGCGTGCGAGGGCGAAAAAAAACGTAAAAAAGAAAAGAACGTTTTAACACTTGGGGAGACGCGTGCAAGGGCGAAAAAAAACGTAAAAAAGAAAGGAACGTCAAAAAAGAGGTGCAACACGAGGACTTCCCAGGAGGTCACCCATCCTAGTACTACTCTCGCCCAAGCACGCTCAACTGCGGAGTTTTGATGGGATGCGGTGCATTAGTGCTGGTATGATCGCACCTGCCAAGTATCGCACGATCAATGCATATATGGCTTCTGCAGCGTGTATAAGTTTTCACACTTGGGGAGACGCGTGCGAGGGCGAAAAAAAACGTAAAAAAGAAAAGAACGTTTTAACACTTGGGGAGACGCGTGCGAGGGCGAAAAAAAACGTAAAAAAGAAAGGAACGTCAAAAAAGAGGTGCAACACGAGGACTTCCCAGGAGGTCACCCATCCTAGTACTACTTTCGCCCAAGCACGCTTAACTGCGGAGTTCTGATGGGATCCGGTGCATTAGTGCTGGTATGATCGCACCTGCCAAGTATCGCACGATCAATGCATATATGGCTTCTGCAGCGTGTATAAGTTTTCACACTTGGGGAGACGCGTGCGAGGGCAAAAAAAAACGTAAAAAAAGAAAGGAACGTCAAAAAAGAGGTGCAACACGAGGACTTCCCAGGAGGTCACCCATCCTAGTACTACTCTCGCCCAAGCACGCTTAACTGCGGAGTTCTGATGGGATCTGGTGCATTAGTGCTGGTATGATCGCACCTGCCAAGTATCGCACGATCAATGCATATATGGCTTCTGCAGCGTGTATAAGTTTTAACACTTGGGGAGACGCGTGCGAGGGCGAAAAAAAACGTAAAAAAGAAAGGAACGTCAAAAAAGAGGTGCAACACGAGGACTTCCCAGGAGGTCACCCATCCTAGTACTACTCTCGCCCAAGCACGCTTAACTGCGGAGTTCTGATGGGATCCGGTGCATTAGTGCTGGTATGATCGCACCTGCCAAGTATCGCACGATCAATGCATATATGGCTTCTGCAGCGTGTATAAGTTTTCACACTTGGGGAGACGCGTGCGAGGGCGAAAAAAAACGTAAAAAAGAAAAGAACGTTTTAACACTTAAAAAACGTAAAAAAGAAAGGAACGTCAAAAAAGAGGTGCAACACGAGGACTTCCCAAGAGGTCACCCATCCTAGTACTACTCTCGCCCAAGCACGCTCAACTGCGGAGTTTTGATGGGATGCGGTGCATTAGTGCTGGTATGATCGCACCTGCCAAGTATCGCACGATCAATGCATATATGGCTTCTGCAGCGTGTATAAGTTTTCACACTTGGGGAGACGCGTGCGAGGGCGAAAAAAAACGTAAAAAAGAAAAGAACGTTTTAACACTTGGGGAGACGCGTGCGAGGGCGAAAAAAAACGTAAAAAAGAAAGGAACGTCAAAAGAGAGGTGCAACACGAGGACTTCCCAGGAGGTCACCCATCCTAGTACTACTCTCGCCCAAGCACGCTTAACTGCGGAGTTCTGATGGGATCCGGTGCATTAGTGCTGGTATGATCGCACCTGCCAAGTATCGCACGATCAATGCATATATGGCTTCTGCAGCGTGTATAAGTTTTCACACTTGGGGAGACGCGTGCGAGGGCGAAAAAAAACGTAAAAAAGAAAAGAACGTTTTAACACTTGGGGAGACGCGTGCGAGGGCGAAAAAAAATGTAAAAAAGAAAGGAACGTCAAAAAAGAGGTGCAACACGAGGACTTCCCAGGAGGTCACCCATCCTAGTACTACTTTCGCCCAAGCACGCTTAACTGCGGAGTTCTGATGGGATCCGGTGCATTAGTGCTGGTATGATCGCACGTGCCAAGTATCGCACGATCAATGCATGTATGGCTTCTGCAGCGTGTATAAGTTTTCACACTTGGGGAGACGCGTGCGAGGGTCGAAAAAAAACGTAAAAAAGAAAATAACGTTTTAACACTTGGGGAGACGCGTGCGAGGGCGAAAAAAAACGTAAAAAAGAAAGGAACGTCAAAAAAGAGGTGCAACACGAGGACTTCCCAGGAGGTCACCCATCCTAGTACTACTCTCGCCCAAGCACGCTTAACTGCGGAGTTCTGATGGGATCCGGTACATTAGTGCTGGTATGATCGCACCTGCCAAGTATCGCACGATCAATGCATATATGGCTTCTGCAGCGTGTATAAGTTTTCACACTTGGGGAGACGCGTGCGAGGGCGAAAAAAAACGTAAAAAAGAAAAGAACGTTTTAACACTTAAAAAACGTAAAAAAGAAAGGAACGTCAAAAAAGAGGTGCAACACGAGGACTTCCCAAGAGGTCACCCATCCTAGTACTACTCTCGCCCAAGCACGCTTAACTGCGGAGTTCTGATGGGATCCGGTGCAATAGTGCTGGTACGATCGCACCTGCCAAGTATCGCACGATCAATGCATATATGGCTTCTGCAGCGTGTATAAGTTTTCACACTTGGGGAGACGCGTGCGAGGGCGAAAAAAAACGTAAAAAAGAAAAGAACGTTTTAACACTTGGGGAGACGCGTGCGAGGGCGAAAAAAAACGTAAAAAAGAAAGGAACGTCAAAAAAGAGGTGCAACACGAGGACTTCCCAAGAGGTCACCCATCCTAGTACTACTCTCGCCCAAGCACGCTTAACTGCGGAGTTCTGATGGGATCCGGTGCAATAGTGCTGGTATGATCGCACCTGACAAGTATCGCACGATCAATGCATATATGGCTTCTGCAGCGTGTATAAGTTTTCACACGAGGACTTCCCAGGAGGTCACCCATCCTAGTACTACTCTCGCCCAAGCACGCTTAACTGCGGAGTTCTGATGGGATCCGGTGCATTAGTGCTGGTATGATCGCACCTGCCAAGTATCGCACGATCAATGCATATATGGCTTCTGCAGCGTGTATAAGTTTTCACACTTGGGGAGACGCGTGCGAGGGCGAAAAAAAACGTAAAAAAGAAAAGAACGTTTTAACACTTGGGGAGACGCGTGCAAGGGCGAAAAAAAACGTAAAAAAGAAAGGAACGTCAAAAAAGAGGTGCAACACGAGGACTTCCCAGGAGGTCACCCATCCTAGTACTACTCTCGCCCAAGCATGCTTAACTGCAGAGTTTTGATGGGATGCGGTGCATTAGTGCTGGTATGATCGCACCTGCCAAGTATCGCACGATCAATGCATATATGGCTTCTGCAGCGTGTATAAGTTTTCACACTTGGGGAGACGCGTGCGAGGGCGAAAAAAAACGTAAAAAAGAAAAGAACGTTTTAACACTTGGGGAGACGCGTGCGAGGGCGAAAAAAAACGTAAAAAAGAAAGGAACGTCAAAAAAGAGGTGCAACACGAGGACTTCCCAGGAGGTCACCCATCCTAGTACTACTCTCGCCCAAGCACGCTTAACTGCGGAGTTCTGATGGGATCCGGTGCATTAGTGCTGGTATGATCGCACCTGCCAAGTATCGCACGATCAATGCATATATGGCTTCTGCAGCGTGTATAAGTTTTCACACTTGGGGAGACGCGTGCGAGGGCGAAAAAAAACGTAAAAAAGAAAAGAACGTTTTAACACTTGGGGAGACGCGTGCGAGGGCGAAAAAAAATGTAAAAAAGAAAGGAACGTCAAAAAAGAGGTGCAACACGAGGACTTCCCAGGAGGTCACCCATCCTAGTACTACTCTCGCCCAAGCACGCTTAACTGCGGAGTTCTGATGGGATCCGGTGCATTAGTGCTGGTATGATCGCACCTGCCAAGTATCGCACGATCAATGCATATATGGCTTCTGCAGCGTGTATAAGTTTTCACACTTGGGGAGACGCGTGCGAGGGCGAAAAAAAACGTAAAAAAGAAAAGAACGTTTTAACACTTGGGGAGACGCGTGCGAGGGCGAAAAAAAACGTAAAAAAGAAAGGAACGTCAAAAAAGAGGTGCAACACGAGGACTTCCCAGGAGGTTACCCATCCTAGTACTACTCTCGCCCAAGCACGCTTAACTGCGGAGTTCTGATGGGATCCGGTGCATTAGTGCTGGTATGATCGCACCTGCCAAGTATCGCACGATCAATGCACATATGGCTTCTGCAGCGTGTATAAGTTTTCGCACTTGGGGAGACGCGTGCGAGGGCGAAAAAAAACGTAAAAAAGAAAAGAACGTTTTAACCCTTGGGGAGACGCGTGCGAGGGCGAAAAAAAACGTAAAAAAAGAAAGGAACGTCAAAAAAGAGGTGCAACACGAGGACTTCCCAGGAGGACACCCATCCTAGTACTACTCTCGCCCAAGCACGCTTAACTGCCGAGTTCTGATGGGATCCGGTGCATTAGTGCTGGTATGATCGCACCTGCCAAGTATCGCACGATCAATGCATATATGGCTTCTGCAGCGTGTATAAGTTTTCGCACTTGGGAAGACGCGTGCGAGGGCGAAAAAAAACGTAAAAAAGAAAAGAACGTTTTAACACTTGGGGAGTCGCGTGCGAGGGCGAAAAAAAACGTAAAAAAGAAAGGAACGTCAAAAAAGAGGTGCAACACGAGGACTTCCCAGGAGGTCACCCATCCTAGTACTACTCTCGCCCAAGCACGCTTAACTGCGGAGTTCTGATGGGATCCGGTGCATTAGTGCTGGTTTGATTGCACCTGCCAAGTATCGCACGATCAATGCATATATGGCTTCTGCAGCGTGTATAAGTTTTCGCACTTGGGGAGACGCGTGCGAGGGCGAAAAAAAACGTAAAAAAGAAAAGAACGTTTTAACACTTGGGGAGACGCGTGCGAGGGCAAAAAAAAACGTAAAAAAGAAAGGAACGTCAAAAAAGAGGTGCAACACGAGGACTTCCCAGGAGGTCACCCATCCTAGTACTACTCTCGCCCAAGCACGCTTAACTGCGGAGTTCTGATGGGATCCGGTGCATTAGTGCTGGTATGATCGCACCTGCCAAGTATCGCACGATCAATGCATATATGGGTTCTGCAGCGTGTATAAGTTTTCACACTTGCGGAGACGCGTGCGAGGGCGAAAAAAAACGTAAAAAAGAAAGGAACGTCAGAAAAGAGGTGCAACACGAGGACTTCCCAGGAGGTCACCCATCCTAGTACTACTCTCGCCCAAGCACGCTTAACTGCGGAGTTCTGATGGGATCCGGTGCATTAGTGCTGGTATGATCGCACCTGCCAAGTATCGCACGATCAATGCATATATGGCTTCTGCAGCGTGTATAAGTTTTCGCACTTGGGAAGACGCGTGCGAGGGCGAAAAAAAACGTAAAAAAGAAAAGAACGTTTTAACACTTGGGGAGTCGCGTGCGAGGGCGAAAAAAAACGTAAAAAAGAAAGGAACGTCAAAAAAGAGGTGCAACACGAGGACTTCCCAGGAGGTCACCCATCCTAGTACTACTCTCGCCCAAGCACGCTTAACTGCGGAGTTCTGATGGGATCCGGTGCATTAGTGCTGGTTTGATCGCACCTGCCAAGTATCGCACGATCAATGCATATATGGCTTCTGTAGCGTGTATAAGTTTTCGCACTTGGGGAGACGCGTGCGAGGGCGAAAAAAAACGTAAAAAAGAAAAGAACGTTTTAACACTTGGGGAGACGCGTGCGAGGGCAAAAAAAAACGTAAAAAAGAAAGGAACGTCAAAAAAGAGGTGCAACACGAGGACTTCCCAGGACGTCACCCATCCTAGTACTACTCTCGCCCAAGCACGCTTAACTGCGGAGTTCTGATGGGATCCGGTGCATTAGTGCTGGTATGATCGCACCTGCCAAGTATCGCACGATCAATGCATATATGGCTTCTGCAGCGTGTATAAGTTTTCACACTTGCGGAGACGCGTGCGAGGGCGAAAAAAAACGTAAAAAAGAAAGGAACGTCAGAAAAGAGGTGCAACACGAGGACTTCCCAGGAGGTCACCCATCCTAGTACTACTCTCGCCCAAGCACGCTTAACTGCGGAGTTCTGATGGGATCCGGTGCATTAGTGCTGGTATGATCGCACCTGCCAAGTATCGCACGATCAATGCATATATGGCTTCTGCAGCGTGTATAAGTTTTCGCACTTGGGAAGACGCGTGCGAGGGCGAAAAAAAACGTAAAAAAGAAAAGAACGTTTTAACACTTGGGGAGTCGCGTGCGAGGGCGAAAAAAAACGTAAAAAAGAAAGGAACGTCAAAAAAGAGGTGCAACACGAGGACTTCCCAGGAGGTCACCCATCCTAGTACTACTCTCGCCCAAGCACGCTTAACTGCGGAGTTCTGATGGGATCCGGTGCATTAGTGCTGGTTTGATCGCACCTGCCAAGTATCGCACGATCAATGCATATATGGCTTCTGCAGCGTGTATAAGTTTTCGCACTTGGGGAGACGCGTGCGAGGGCGAAAAAAAACGTAAAAAAGAAAAGAACGTTTTAACACTTGGGGAGACGCGTGCGAGGGCAAAAAAAAACGTAAAAAAGAAAGGAACGTCAAAAAAGAGGTGCAACACGAGGACTTCCCAGGACGTCACCCATCCTAGTACTACTCTCGCCCAAGCACGCTTAACTGCGGAGTTCTGATGGGATCCGGTGCATTAGTGCTGGTATGATCGCACCTGCCAAGTATCGCACGATCAATGCATATATGGCTTCTGCAGCGTGTATAAGTTTTCACACTTGCGGAGACGCGTGCGAGGGCGAAAAAAAACGTAAAAAAGAAAGGAACGTCAGAAAAGAGGTGCAACACGAGGACTTCCCAGGAGGTCACCCATCCTAGTACTACTCTCGCCCAAGCACGCTTAACTGCGGAGTTCTGATGGGATCCGGTGCATTAGTGCTGGTATGATCGCACCTGCCAAGTATCGCACGATCAATGCATATATGGCTTCTGCAGCGTGTATAAGTTTTCGCACTTGGGAAGACGCGTGCGAGGGCGAAAAAAAACGTAAAAAAGAAAAGAACGTTTTAACACTTGGGGAGTCGCGTGCGAGGGCGAAAAAAAACGTAAAAAAGAAAGGAACGTCAAAAAAGAGGTGCAACACGAGGACTTCCCAGGAGGTCACCCATCCTAGTACTACTCTCGCCCAAGCACGCTTAACTGCGGAGTTCTGATGGGATCCGGTGCATTAGTGCTGGTATGATCGCACCTGCCAAGTATCGCACGATCAATGCATATATGGCTTCTGCAGCGTGTATAAGTTTTCGCACTTGGGGAGACGCGTGCGAGGGCGAAAAAAAACGTAAAAAAGAAAAGAACGTTTTAACACTTGGGGAGACGCGTGCGAGGGCGAAAAAAAACGTAAAAAAGAAAGGAACGTCAAAAAAGAGGTGCAACACGAGGACTTCCCAGGACGTCACCCATCCTAGTACTACTCTCGCCCAAGCACGCTTAACTGCGGAGTTCTGATGGGATCCGGTGCATTAGTGCTGGTATGATCGCACCTGCCAAGTATCGCACGATCAATGCATATATGGCTTCTGCAGCGTGTATAAGTTTTCGCACTTGGGGAGACGCATGCGAGGGCGAAAAAAAACGTAAAAAAGAAAAGAACGTTTTAACACTTGGGGAGACGCGTGCGAGGGCGAAAAAAAACGTAAAAAAGAAAGGAACGTCAAAAAAGAGGTGCAACACGAGGACTTCCCAGGAGGACACCCATCCTAGTACTACTCTCGCCCAAGCACGCTTAACTGCGGAGTTCTGATGGGATCCGGTGCATTAGTGCTGGTATGATCGCACCTGCCAAGTATCGCACGATCAATGCATATATGGCTTCTGCAGCGTGTATAAGTTTTCGCACTTGGGAAGACGCGTGCGAGGGCGAAAAAAAACGTAAAAAAGAAAAGAACGTTTTAACACTTGATGAGTCGCGTGCGAGGGCGAAAAAAAACGTAAAAACGAAAGGAACGTCAAAAAAGAGGTGCAACACGAGGACTTCCCAGGAGGTCACCCATCCTAGTACTACTCTCGCCCAAGCACGCTTAACTGCGGAGTTCTGATGGGATCCGGTGCATTAGTGCTGGTATGATCGCACCTGCCAAGTATCGCACGATCAATGCATATATGGCTTCTGCAGCGTGTATAAGTTTTCACACTTGGGGAGACGCGTGCGAGGGCGAAAAAAAACGTAAAAAAGAAAAGAACGTTTTAACCCTTTGGGAGACGCGTGCGAGGGCGAAAAAAAACGTAAAAAAGAAAGGAACGTCAAAAAAGAGGTGCAACACGAGGACTTCCCAGGAGGTCACCCACCCTAGTACTACTCTCGCCCAAGCACGCTTAACTGCGGAGTTCTGATGGGATCCGGTGCATTAGTGCTGGTATGATCGCACCTGCCAAGTATCGCACGATCAATGCATATATGGCTTCTGCAGCGTGTATAAGTTTTCACACTTGCGGAGACGCGTGCGAGGGCGAAAAAAAACGTAAAAAAGAAAGGAACGTCAGAAAAGAGGTGCAACACGAGGACTTCCCAGGAGGTCACCCATCCTAGTACTACTCTCGCCCAAGCACGCTTAACTGCGGAGTTCTGATGGGATCCGGTGCATTAGTGCTGGTATGATCGCACCTGTCAAGTATCGCACGATCAATGCATATATGGCTTCTGCAGCATGTATAAGTTTTCGCAATTGGGGAGACGCGTGCGAGGGCGAAAAAAAACGTAAAAAAGAAAAGAACGTTTTAACACTTGGGGAGACGCGTGCGAGGGCGAAAAAAAACGTAAAAAAGAAAGGAACGTCAAAAAAGAGGTGCAACACGAGGACTTCCCAGGAGGTCACCCATCCTAGTACTACTCTCGCCCAAGCACGCTTAACTGCGGAGTTCTGATGGGATCCGGTGCATTAGTGCTGGTATGATCGCACCTGCCAAGTATCGCACGATCAATGCATATATGGCTTCTGCAGCGTGTATAAGTTTTCGACTTGGGGAGACGCGTGCGAGGGCGAAAAAAACGTAAAAAGAAAAGAACGTTTTAACCTTGGGAGACGCGTGCGAGGGCGAAAAAAAACGTAAAAAAGAAAGGAACGTCAAAAAAGAGGTGCAACACGAGGACTTCCCAGGAGGTCACCCATCCTAGTACTACTCTCGCCCAAGCACGCTTAACTGCGGAGTTCTGATGGGATCCGGTGCATTAGTGCTGGTATGATCGCACCTGCCAAGTATCGCACGATCAATGCATATATGGCTTCTGCAGCGTGTATAAGTTTTCAGCACTTGGGGAGACGCGTGCGAGGGCGAAAAAAAACGTAAAAAAGAAAAGAACGTTTTAACACTTGGGGAGACGCGTGCGAGGGCGAAAAAAAACGTAAAAAAGAAAGGAACGTCAAAAAAGAGGTGCAACACGAGGACTTCCCAGGAGGTCACCCATCCTAGTACTACTCTCGCCCAAGCACGCTTAACTGCGGAGTTCTGATGGGATCCGGTGCATTAGTGCTGGTATGATCGCACCTGCCAAGTATCGCACGATCAATGCATATATGGCTTCTGCAGCGTGTATAAGTTTTCGCACTTGGGGAGACGCGTGCGAGGGCGAAAAAAAACGTAAAAAAGAAAAGAACGTTTTAACACTTGGGGAGACGCGTGCGAGGGCGAAAAAAAACGTAAAAAAGAAAGGAACGTCAAAAAAGAGGTGCAACACGAGGACTTCCCAGGAGGTCACCCATCCTAGTACTACTCTCGCCCAAGCACGCTTAACTGCGGAGTTCTGATGGGATCCGGTGCATTAGTGCTGGTATGATCGCACCTGCCAAGTATCGCACGATCAATGCATATATGGCTTCTGCAGCGTGTATAAGTTTTCGCACTTGGGGAGACGCGTGCGAGGGCGAAAAAAAACGTAAAAAAGAAAAGAACGTTTTAACACTTGGGGAGACGCGTGCGAGGGCGAAAAAAAACGTAAAAAAGAAAGGAACGTCAAAAAAGAGGTGCAACACGAGGACTTCCCAGGAGGTCACCCATCCTAGTACTACTCTCGCCCAAGCACGCTTAACTGCGGAGTTCTGATGGGATCCGGTGCATTAGTGCTGGTATGATCGCACCTGCCAAGTATCGCACGATCAATGCATATATGGCTTCTGCAGCGTGTATAAGTTTTCGCACTTGGGGAGACGCGTGCGAGGGCGAAAAAAAACGTAAAAAAGAAAAGAACGTTTTAACACTTGGGGAGACGCGTGCGAGGGCGAAAAAAAACGTAAAAAAGAAAGGAACGTCAAAAAAGAGGTGCAACACGAGGACTTCCCAGGAGGTCACCCATCCTAGTACTACTCTCGCCCAAGCACGCTTAACTGCGGAGTTCTGATGGGATCCGGTGCATTAGTGCTGGTATGATCGCACCTGCCAAGTATCGCACGATCAATGCATATATGGCTTCTGCAGCGTGTATAAGTTTTCGCACTTGGGAAGACGCGTGCGAGGGCGAAAAAAAACGTAAAAAAGAAAAGAACGTTTTAACACTTGGGGAGTCGCGTGCGAGGGCGAAAAAAAACGTAAAAAAGAAAGGAACGTCAAAAAAGAGGTGCAACACGAGGACTTCCCAGGAGGTCACCCATCCTAGTACTACTCTCGCCCAAGCACGCTTAACTGCGGAGTTCTGATGGGATCCGGTGCATTAGTGCTGGTTTGATCGCACCTGCCAAGTATCGCACGATCAATGCATATATGGCTTCTGCAGCGTGTATAAGTTTTCGCACTTGGGGAGACGCGTGCGAGGGCGAAAAAAAACGTAAAAAAGAAAAGAACGTTTTAACACTTGGGGAGACGCGTGCGAGGGCAAAAAAAAACGTAAAAAAGAAAGGAACGTCAAAAAAGAGGTGCAACACGAGGACTTCCCAGGACGTCACCCATCCTAGTACTACTCTCGCCCAAGCACGCTTAACTGCGGAGTTCTGATGGGATCCGGTGCATTAGTGCTGGTATGATCGCACCTGCCAAGTATCGCACGATCAATGCATATATGGCTTCTGCAGCGTGTATAAGTTTTCACACTTGCGGAGACGCGTGCGAGGGCGAAAAAAAACGTAAAAAAGAAAGGAACGTCAGAAAAGAGGTGCAACACGAGGACTTCCCAGGAGGTCACCCATCCTAGTACTACTCTCGCCCA
>JAFNIE010002144.1:0-2500 GCA_027742785.1 Vigna reflexopilosa | reverse complement strand
CGCCTGCGAGCGAGCCTGACCTGCTCGGACCCTGACCTGTTCGGACCCTGACCTGCTCGGGCCCGGACCTGCTCGGACACCTGACCTGTTCGGGCCCTGACCTGCTCGGACCCTGACCTGACCTCCTCGGGCCCTGACCTGCTCGGACCCTGACCTGACCTCCTCGGGCCCGGACCTGCTCGGACACCTCGGCTGACCTGCTCGGGCCCTCGGCTGACCTTCTCGGACCCTCGTTTGACCTGCTCATACAGTCGCCCGACCTGCTCGAACCCTCGCCCGGCCTCCTCGGGCCCTCGCCTGCCCGGCCTGCGTGGGCCCCACACGGCCGCCAGCCCGGCCGGTCGCCGAGCTTGTTCCCCCCCGCCCCCGCCGGTTCATACCGCAGCCCCCCGCCTGCGAGCGAGCCTGACCTGCTCGGACCCTGACCTGTTCGGACCCTGACCTGCTCGGACCCTGACCTGACCTCCTCGGGCCCGGACCTGCTCGGACCCTGACCTGTTCGGGCCCTGACCTGCTCGGACCCTGACCTGACCTCCTCGGGCCCGGACCTGCTCGGACACCTCGGCTGACCTGCTCGGGCCCTCGGCTGACCTTCTCGGACCCTCGTTTGACCTGCTCATACAGTCGCCCGACCTGCTCGAACCCTCGCCCGGCCTCCTCGGGCCCTCGCCTGCCCGGCCTGCGTGGGCCCCACACGGCCGCCAGCCCGGCCGGTCGCCGAGCTTGTTCCCCCCCGCCCCCGCCGGTTCATACCGCAGCCCCCCGCCTGCGAGCGAGCCTGACCTGCTCGGACCCTGACCTGTTCGGACCCTGACCTGCTCGGACCCTGACCTGACCTCCTCGGGCCCGGACCTGCTCGGACCCTGACCTGTTCGGGCCCTGACCTGCTCGGACCCTGACCTGACCTCCTCGGGCCCGGACCTGCTCGGACACCTCGGCTGACCTGCTCGGGCCCTCGGCTGACCTTCTCGGACCCTCGTTTGACCTGCTCATACAGTCGCCCGACCTGCTCGAACCCTCGCCCGGCCTCCTCGGGCCCTCGCCTGCCCGGCCTGCGTGGGCCCCACACGGCCGCCAGCCCGGCCGGTCGCCGAGCTTGTTCCCCCCCGCCCCCGCCGGTTCATACCGCAGCCCCCCGCCTGCGAGCGAGCCTGACCTGCTCGGACCCTGACCTGTTCGGACCCTGACCTGCTCGGACCCTGACCTGACCTCCTCGGGCCCGGACCTGCTCGGACCCTGACCTGTTCGGGCCCTGACCTGCTCGGACCCTGACCTGACCTCCTCGGGCCCGGACCTGCTCGGACACCTCGGCTGACCTGCTCGGGCCCTCGGCTGACCTTCTCGGACCCTCGTTTGACCTGCTCATACAGTCGCCCGACCTGCTCGAACCCTCGCCCGGCCTCCTCGGGCCCTCGCCTGCCCGGCCTGCGTGGGCCCCACACGGCCGCCAGCCCGGCCGGTCGCCGAGCTTGTTCCCCCCCGCCCCCGCCGGTTCATACCGCAGCCCCCCGCCTGCGAGCGAGCCTGACCTGCTCGGACCCTGACCTGTTCGGACCCTGACCTGCTCGGACCCTGACCTGACCTCCTCGGGCCCGGACCTGCTCGGACCCTGACCTGTTCGGGCCCTGACCTGCTCGGACCCTGACCTGACCTCCTCGGGCCCGGACCTGCTCGGACACCTCGGCTGACCTGCTCGGGCCCTCGGCTGACCTTCTCGGACCCTCGTTTGACCTGCTCATACAGTCGCCCGACCTGCTCGAACCCTCGCCCGGCCTCCTCGGGCCCTCGCCTGCCCGGCCTGCGTGGGCCCCACACGGCCGCCAGCCGGCCGGTCGCCGAGCTTGTTCCCCCCCGCCCCCGCCGGTTCATACCGCAGCCCCCCGCCTGCGAGCGAGCCTGACCTGCTCGGACCCTGACCTGTTCGGACCCTGTCCTGCTCGGACCCTGACCTCCTCGGGCCCGGACCTGCTCGGACACCTCGGCTGACCTGCTCGGGCCCTCGGCTGACCTTCTCGGACCCTCGTTTGACCTGCTCATACAGTCGCCCGACCTGCTCGAACCCTCGCCCGACCTCCTCGGGCCCTCGCCTGCCCGGCCTGCGTGGGCCCCACACGGCCGCCAGCCCGCCGGTCGCCGAGCTTGTTCCCCCCCGCCCCCGCCGGTTCATACCGCAGCCCCCCGCCTGCGAGCGAGCCTGACCTGCGAGCGAGCCTGACCTGCTCGGACCCTGACCTGTTCGGACCCTGACCTGCTCGGACCCTGACCTGACCTCCTCGGGCCCGGACTTGCTCGGACACCTCGGCTGACCTGCTCGGGCCCTCGGCTGACCTTCTTGGACCCTCGTTTGACCTGCTCATACAGTCGCCCGACCTGCTCGAACCCTCGCCCGACCTCCTCGGGCCCTCGCCTGCCCGGCCTGCGTGGGCCCCACACGGCCGCCAGCCCGGCCGGTCGCCGAGCTTGTTCCCCCCCGCCCCCGCCGGTTCATACCGCAGCCCCC
>JAFNIE010002143.1:10000-11165 GCA_027742785.1 Vigna reflexopilosa | reverse complement strand
TTTCTGCACCAAGATTTTTACAGTAGCCTTATGGTGATATAAAGAGGCCATTCCAAGCATCAAACCCCAAAAACCAACACTTTCAAAATTTCCCAAAACTTGGCCCATGCACCACAAACTTAGCCAAGTTTCACCACCAAACTTGGTAGCTTCAAAACCCACCAAAATGAAAAATTTCTTGCACCAAGATTTTTACAGTAGCCATTTGGTGATATAAAGAGGCCATTCCAAGCATCAAACCCCAAAAACCAACACTTTCAAAAATTCCCAAAACTTGGCCCATGCACCACAAACTTAGCCAAGTTTCACCACCAAACTTGGCTAGCTTCAAACCCCACCAAAATGAAAAATTTCTTGCACCAAGATTTTTACAGTAGCCATTTGGTGATATAAAGAGGCCATTCCAAGCATCAAACCCCAAAAACCAACACTTTCAAAATTTCCCAAAACTTGGCCCATGCACCACAAACTTAGCCAAGTTTCACCACCAAACTTGGCTAGCTTCAAAACCCACCAAAATGAAAAATTTCTTGCACCAAGATTTTTACAGTAGCCTTATGGTGATATAAAGAGGCCATTCCAAGCATCAAACCCCAAAAACCAACACTTTCAAAATTTCCCAAAACTTGGCCCATGCACCACAAACTTAGCCAAGTTTCACCACCAAACTTGGCTAGCTTCAAAACCCACCAAAATGAAAAATTTCTTGCACCAAGATTTTTACAGTAGCCATTATGGTGATATAAAGAGGCCATTCCAAGCATCAAACCCCAAAAACCAACACTTTCAAAAATTTCCCAAAACTTGGCCCATGCACCACAAACTTAGCCAAGTTTCACCACCAAACTTGGCTAGCTTCAAACCCCACCAAAATGAAAAATTTCTTGCACCAAGATTTTTACAGTAGCATTTGGTGATATAAAGAGGCCATTCCAAGCATCAAACCCCAAAAACCAACACTTTCAAAATTCCCAAAACTTGGCCCATGCACCACAAACTTAGCCAAGTTTCACCACCAAACTTGGCTAGCTTCAAAACCCACCAAAATGAAAAATTTCTTGCACCAAGATTTTTACAGTAGCCATTTGGTGATATAAAGAGGCCATTCCAAGCATCAAACCCCAAAAACCAACACTTTCAAAATTCCCAAAACTTGGCCCATGCA
>JAFNIE010002142.1:10000-11172 GCA_027742785.1 Vigna reflexopilosa | reverse complement strand
TTTGGGAAATTTTGAAAGTGTTGGTTTTTGGGGTTTGATGCTTGGAATGGCCTCTTTATATCACCATAAGGCTACTGTAAAAATCTTGGTGCAAGAAATTTTTCATTTTGGTGGGTTTTGAAGCTAGCCAAGTTTGGTGGTGAAACTTGGCTAAGTTTGTGGTGCATGGGCCAAGTTTTGGGAAATTTTGAAAGTGTTGGTTTTTGGGGTTTGATGCTTGGAATGGCCTCTTTATATCACCATAAGGCTACTGTAAAAATCTTGGTGCAAGAAATTTTTCATTTTGGTGGGTTTTGAAGGTAGCCAAGTTTGGTGGTGAAACTTGGCTAAGTTTGTGGTGCATGGTGCTTAGGGCCAAAATTTGTGAATTTTTCAAAGTCATGATTTTTGAGACTTATGGGTTGGAAAACACTTCAAATGGTCCCAAAACAATGCTGTGAAGGTTTGGTTGCAAAACCAAACCATCTTGAGGTAGTTCTAAAATTTTGAAGTTTAGCCGTTTTGTAAAAACGTCATAAAACAAAATTCCCGCGAGCGGATTGAATGAAATTTGGAGGGAAGCTTACTTATGTTGGTATGAAGTGGACTGGAAAAAATCAGCTCAAAACTCGACCTCTAGATGCACTTTTCCATTTTTACCGATTTTACGGGTTTTCGGGTTTTGGAAAAAATAAAAAAAATACTTCCGGTTGGAGAAAAATTATGAAACTTGGTGGGGTAGGAGATACCATTTTTCTAAGGATCCCTGCAAAAAATCTCGTCCAAATTCGTTGTGTAGCTCGAGATATGGACTTATGTCTGCTCACAAAAAGTGTATCTACTTGTACAAATCTGCCTTTTGCAAAATAACCCCTTATAGGGGGGGAGCAGCTCTTCACGCCAGCTTGACTCACTTTGGCTGGTGTGCGAGAGTGGTGCCTTGGGGGCTCCTCGCACCGTTTTTCGATCTCTACCCAGGCAATGGGGCGTCATCGCGCCGCTCCATGGTTGATTAGGAAAGTGGCCCGGCTGTGGAAATGACAGCAGGTCATGGAACTTCTCGACCCCAGACAGGTAAAAGTGGGTGTCTTTTGTGTGGTTTTCTCGCACGCTCTTCGGACCGAACATCAAACCTTCCACCACGTTTGTGATGGATCTTTTGGCCTCGGTCGGAAGGGTTTTGGGAGAGGGCC
>JAFNIE010002142.1:0-2500 GCA_027742785.1 Vigna reflexopilosa | reverse complement strand
ATTTTGGTGGGTTTTGAAGCTAGCCAAGTTTGGTGGTGAAACTTGGCTAAGTTTGTGGTGCATGGGCCAAGTTTTGGGAAATTTTGAAAGTGTTGGTTTTTGGGGTTTGATGCTTGGAATGGCCTCTTTATATCACCATAAGGCTACTGTAAAAATCTTGGTGCAAGAAATTTTTCATTTTGGTGGGTTTTGAAGCTAGCCAAGTTTGGTGGTGAAACTTGGCTAAGTTTGTGGTGCATGGACCAAGTTTTGGGAAATTTTGAAAGTGTTGGTTTTTGGGGTTTGATGCTTGGAATGGCCTCTTTATATCACCATAAGGCTACTGTAAAAATCTTGGTGCAAGAAATTTTTCATTTTGGTGGGGTTTGAAGCTAGCCAAGTTTGGTGGTGAAACTTGGCTAAGTTTGTGGTGCATGGGCCAAGTTTTGGGAAATTTTGAAAGTGTTGGTTTTTGGGGTTTGATGCTTGGAATGGCCTCTTTATATCACCAAAGGCTACTGTAAAAATCTTGGTGCAAGAAATTTTTCATTTTGGTGGGTTTTGAAGCTAGCCAAGTTTGGTGGTGAAACTTGGCTAAGTTTGTGGTGCATGGGCCAAGTTTTGGGAAATTTTGAAAGTGTTGGTTTTTGGGGTTTGATGCTTGGAATGGCCTCTTTATATCACCAAAGGCTACTGTAAAAATCTTGGTGCAAGAAATTTTTCATTTTGGTGGGTTTTGAAGCTAGCCAAGTTTGGTGGTGAAACTTGGCTAAGTTTGTGGTGCATGGGCCAAGTTTTGGGAAATTTTGAAAGTGTTGGTTTTTGGGGTTTGATGCTTGGAATGGCCTCTTTATATCACCAAATTGCTACTGTAAAAATCTTGGTGCAAGAAATTTTTCATTTTGGTGGGTTTTGAAGCTAGCCAAGTTTGGTGGTGAAACTTGGCTAAGTTTGTGGTGCATGGACCAAGTTTTGGGAAATTTTGAAAGTGTTGGTTTTTGGGGTTTGATGCTTGGAATGGCCTCTTTATATCACCAAATTGCTACTGTAAAAATCTTGGTGCAAGAAATTTTTCATTTTGGTGGGTTTTGAAGCTAGCCAAGTTTGGTGGTGAAACTTGGCTAAGTTTGTGGTGCATGGGCCAAGTTTTGGGAAATTTTGAAAGTGTTGGTTTTTGGGGTTTGATGCTTGGAATGGCCTCTTTATATCACCAAAGGCTACTGTAAAAATCTTGGTGCAAGAAATTTTTCATTTTGGTGGGTTTTGAAGCTAGCCAAGTTTGGTGGTGAAACTTGGCTAAGTTTGTGGTGCATGGACCAAGTTTTGGGAAATTTTGAAAGTGTTGGTTTTTGGGGTTTGATGCTTGGAATGGCCTCTTTATATCACCAAATGCTACTGTAAAAATCTTGGTGCAAGAAATTTTTCATTTTGGTGGGTTTTGAAGCTAGCCAAGTTTGGTGGTGAAACTTGGCTAGGTTTGTGGTGCATGGACCAAGTTTTGGGAATTTTTGAAAGTGTTGGTTTTTGGGGTTTGATGCTTGGAATGGCCTCTTTATATCACCAAATTGCTACTGTAAAAATCTTGGTGCAAGAAATTTTTCATTTTGGTGGGTTTTGAAGCTAGCCAAGTTTGGTGGTGAAACTTGGCTAAGTTTGTGATGCATGGGCCAAGTTTTGGGAAATTTTGAAAGTGTTGGTTTTTGGGGTTTGATGCTTGGAATGGCCTCTTTATATCACCAAAAGGCTACTGTAAAAATCTTGGTGCAAGAAATTTTTCATTTTGGTGGGTTTTGAAGCTAGCCAAGTTTGGTGGTGAAACTTGGCTAAGTTTGTGGTGCATGGACCAAGTTTTGGGAAATTTTGAAAGTGTTGGTTTTTGGGGTTTGATGCTTGGACTGGCCTCTTTATATCACCAAATTGCTACTGTAAAAATCTTGGTGCAAGAAATTTTTCATTTTGGTGGGTTTTGAAGCTAGCCAAGTTTGGTGGTGAAACTTGGCTAGGTTTGTGGTGCATGGTGCTTAGGGCCAAAATTTGTGAATTTTTCAAAGTCATGATTTTTGAGACTTATGGGTTGGAAAACACTTCAAATGGTCCCAAAACAATGCTGTGAAGGTTTGGTTGCAAAACCAAACCATCTTGAGGTAGTTCTAAAATTTTGAAGTTTAGCCGTTTTGTAAAAACGTCATAAAACAAAATTCCCGCGAGCGGATTGAATGAAATTTGGAGGGAAGCTTACTTATGTTGGATGAAGTGGACTGGAAAAAATCAGCTCAAAACTCGACCTCTAGATGCACTTTTCCATTTTTACCGATTTTACGGGTTTTCGGGTTTTGGAAAAAATAAAAAAAATACTTCCGGTTGGAGAAAAATTATGAAACTTGGTGGGGTAGGAGATACCATTTTTCTAAGGATCCCTGCAAAAAATCTCGTCCAAATTCGTTGTGTAGCTCGAGATATGGACTTATGTCTGCTCACAAAAAGTGTATCTACTTGTACAAATCTGCCTTTTGCAAATAAC
>JAFNIE010002141.1:10000-11197 GCA_027742785.1 Vigna reflexopilosa | reverse complement strand
CACCACCACCACCACCACCACCACCACCACCACACCACCACCACACCACCACCCCGCCACCACCACCACCACCACCACCACCACAACCACAACACCACCACCACCACAACCAAACCACCACCACCACCACCACCACAACCACCACCACCACCACAACACAACCACACACCACCACCACCATCACCACCACCACCACCACCACCCCCACCACAACACCACCGCGCCAGCCACCACCACCACCACCACCACAACCACACCACCACCACCGCCCACCACCACCACCACCACCACAACCGACCACTAACACCACCACCACCACAACCACAACCAGAACCAACACTACTATCATCACCACCACCACCACCACAACCACTAACACCACCACCACCACAAACAGAACCACCACCACCATCACCACCACCACCACCACCACCACCACCACAATCACAACCAGCATACCACTACCACACCACACCCCCCACCACCACCACCACCACCACAACCACAACCACTAACACCACCACCACCACATCAGAACCACCACTACCATCACCACCACCACCACCACCTCGCCCCGCCACCACAACCATCACCACCACCACTACCACCACCACCACCACCACAACCTCCACCACTAACACCACCTACACAACCACCACTCCACCACTAACACCACCACCACCACCACCACCACCACCACCACCACCACTACCACAACCAACACCACCACCACCACCACTACCACCACCACCCCCACCACTACCACCACCACCACCACCACCAACTCCACCAGTAAAACGACCACCACCACAACAGCCACTACCACCATCAACACCATCGGTCCCCGTCGCTGCCACCACCACTACCACCACCACCACCACCCCCACAATCACCACCACCATTGCCGCCGCCATCAACACCACCACCACCACAACCACCACCACTACTACCACCACCACCACCTACACCAGTAGAACCACAACCACCACCACCACAACAACCCCCACCACCACCACCACCACCACCACCACCACCACCTCCACCACTAACACTACCACCACCACTACCAATACCACTGCTGCTGCTGCCACCATCAACACCACCACCACCACTAACACCGCCACCACCACCATCACCACAACCACCGTCGCCGCCGCCACCAACACCACCACCACCACAACCACCACCACTACCAGC
>JAFNIE010002140.1:0-11204 GCA_027742785.1 Vigna reflexopilosa | reverse complement strand
CGAAATGGACGTAGTGGACGAAGTGGACGAAGTGGACGCGTTGACGATGTGGACGAAGTTAACGAAGTGGACGAAGTTGACGAAGTGGACGAGGTGGACGAAGTTGACGAAGTTGACGAAGTGGACGAAGTGGAGGAAGTGGAGGAAGTGGACGAAGTGGACGAAGTGGAGGAAGTTGACGAAGTGGACGAAGTGGACGAAGAGGACGAAGTGGACGAAGTGGACGAAGTTGACGACGTGAACGAAGTGGAGGAAGTGGACGAAGTGTAGGAAGTGGAGGAAATGGAGAAAGTGGACGAAGTGAACGAGGTGGAGGAAGTGGAGGAAGTGGAGGAAGTTGACGAAGTGGAGGAAGTGGAGGAAGTGGATGAAGTTGACGAAATGGACATAGTTGACGATGTGGAGGAAGTCGATGAAGTGGAGGAAGTGGAGGAAATGGAGGAAGTGGAGGAAGTGGCGAAAGTGGACGAAGTGGAGGAAGTTGACGTAGTGGACGAAGTGGAGGAGGTGCACGAAGTGGACGAAGTTCACGAAGTGGACGAAGTAGACGAAGTGGACGAAGTTTACGAAATGGACGTAGTTGACGAAGTGGAGGAAGTGGATGAAGTGGAGGAAGTGGAGGATGTGGAGGAAGTGGAGGAAGTGGAGGAAGTGGACAAAGGTGACGAAGTGGACGAAGTTGACGAAGTGGACGAAGTGGACGAAGTTGACGAAATGGACGAAGTTGACGAAGTGGACGAAGGTGACGAAGTGGACGAAGGTGACGAAGTTGACGAAGTGGAGGAAGTGGAGGAAGTGGAGGAAGTGGAGGAAGTGGAGGAAATGGAGGAAGTGGAGGAAGTGGACAAAGTTGACGAAGTGGACGAAGTGGACGAAGTTGACGAAGTGGACAAAGTGGATGAAGTGGACGAAGTGGACGAAGTGGACGAAGTGGACGAAGTGGAGGAAGTGGACGAAGTGGACGAAGTTTACGAAATGGACGTAGTTGACGAAGTGGAGGAAGTGGATGAAGTGGAGGAAGTTGCCGAAGTTGACGAAGTGGACGAAGTGGACGAAGTGGAGGAAGTTGACGAAGTGGACGAAGTGTGGGAAGTGGAAGAAGTCGAGGAAGTGGAGGAAGTGGAGGAACTAGAGGAAGTGGGACGAAGTTGAAGAAGTGGAGGGTGTGGAGGAAGTGGACGAAGTGGAGGAAGTGGACGAAATGGAGAAAGTGGAGGAAGTTGATGAAGAAGAGGAAGTGGAGGAAGTGGAGGAAGTGAAGCAAGTGAAGGAAGTGGAGGAAGTGGAGGAAGTGGACAAAGTTGACGAAGTTGACGAAATGGACGAAGTTGACGAAATGGACGAAGTTGACGAAATTGAGGAAGGGGACGAAGTGGAAGAAGTTGACGAAGTGGACGAAGTGGAGGAAGTGGAGGAAGTGGACGAAGTTGACGTAGTGGACGAAGTGGAGGAGGTGCACGAAGTGGACGAAGTTCACGAAGTGGACGAAGTGGACCAAGTGGAGGAAGTGGACGAAGTGGACGAAGTTTACGAAATGGACGTTGTTGACGAAGTGGAGGAAGTGGATGAAGTGGAGGAAGTGGAGGATGTGGAGGATGTGGAGGAAGTGGAGGAAGTGGAGGAAGTGGACAAAGGTGACGAAGTGGACGAAGTGGACGAAGTTGACGAAATGGACGAAGTTGACGAAGTGGACGAAGGTGACGAAGTTGACGAAGTGGACGAAGTGGACAAAGTGGACGAAGTGGACGAAGTGGAGGAAGTCGACGAAGTTGACAAAGTGGAGGAAGTGCAGGAAGTGGAGGAAGTGGAGGAAGTGGAGGAAGTGGAGGAAATGGAGGAAGTGGAGGAAGTGGACAAAGTTGACGAAGTGGAGGAAGTGGACGAAGTAGACGAAGTGGACAAAGTGGACGAAGTGGACGAAGTGGAGGAAATGGAGGAAGTGGAGGAAGTGGAGGAAGTGGAGGAAATGGAGGAAGTGGAGGAAGTGGACAAAGTTGACGAAGTGGAGGAAGTGGACGAAGTGGACGAAGTGGACAAAGTGGACGAAGTGGACGAAGTGGACGAAGTCGACGAAGTGGACGAAGTGGACCAAGTGGACCAAGTGGAGGACGTGGAGGAAGTGGATGAAGTGGAGGAAGTGGAGGAAGTGGAGGAAGTGGAGGAAGTTGCCGAAGTGGACGAAGTTGACGAAGTGGACGACGTGGACGAAGTGGATGACGTTAACGGCGTTGACGAAGTTAACGAATTTGACGAAGTTAACGAAGTTGACGAAGTGGACGAAGTTGATGAAGTTGACGAAGTGGACGAAGTGGACGAAGTTGACGAAGTGGACGAAGTGGACGAAGTGGACCAAGTGGAGGAAGTGGAGGAAGTGGATGAAGTGGAGGAAGTGGAGGAAGTGGAGGAAGTGGAGGAAGTGGAGGAAGTTGCCGAAGTTGACGAAGCGGACGAAGTGGAGGAAGTTGACGAAGTTGACGAAGTGGACGAAGTGTGGGAAGTGGAAGAAGTCGAGGAAGTGGAGGAAGTGGAGGAACTAGAGGAAGTGGGACGAAGTTGAAGAAGTGCAGGAAGTGGAGGAAGTGGACGAAGTGGAGGAAGTGGACGAAATGGAGAAAGTGGAGGAAGTTGATGAAGAGGAGGAAGTGGAGGAAGTGGAGGAAGTGAAGCAAGTGAAGGAAGTTGAGGAAGTGGAGGAAGTGGACAAAGTTGACGAAGTGGACGAAGTTGACGAAATGGACGAAGTTGACGAAATGGACGAAGTTGACGAAATTGAGGAAGGGGACGAAGTGGAAGAAGTTGACGAAGTGGAGGAAGTGGAGGAAGTGGAGGAAGTGGAGGAAGTTGAGGAAGTGGACGAAGTGGAGGAAGTTGACGTAGTGGACGAAGAGGAGGAGGTGCACGAAGTGGACGAAGTGGACGAAGTGGAGGAAGTGGACGAAGTGGAGGAAGTGAAGGATGTGGAGGAAGTGGAGGAAGTGGAGGAAGTGGACAAAGGTGACGAAGTGGACGAAGTTGACGAAGTGGACGAAGTTGACGAAATGGACGAAGTTGACGAAGTTGACGAAATGGACGAAGTTGACGAAGTTGACAAAGTGGACGAACGTGACGAAGTTGACGAAGTGGACGAAGTGGAGGAAGTGGACGAAGTGGAGGAAGTCGACGAAGTTGACAAAGTGGAGGAAGTGGAGGATGTGGACGAAGTGGAGGAAATGGAGGAAGTGGAGGAAGTGGAGGAAGTGGAGGAAATGGAGGAAGTGGAGGAAGTGGACAAAGTTGACGAAGTGGACGAAGTTGACGAAGTGGACAAAGTGGACGAAGTGGACGAAGTGGACGAAGTGGACCAAGTGGAGGACGTGGAGGAAGTGCATGAAGTGGAGGAAGTTGAGGAAGTGGAGGAAGTGGAGGAAGTGGAGGAAGTTGCCGAAGTGGACGAAGTTGACGAAGTGGACGAAGTGGATGAAGTTGACGAAGTGGACGAAGTTGACGAAGTTGACGAAGTGGACGACGTGGACGAAGTGGATGACGTTAACGGCGTTGACCAAGTTAACGAATTTGACGAAGTTAACGAAGTTGACGAAGTGGACGAAGTTGATGAAGTTGACGAAGTGGACGAAGTGGACGAAGTGGACGAAGTGGACGAAGTGGACCAAGTTGACGAAGTGGACGAAGTGGACGAAGTGGACGAAGTGGACGAAGTGGACCAAGTGGAGGAAGTGGAGGAAGTGGAGGAAGTGGAGGAAGTTGCCGAAGTTGACGAAGTGGACGAAGTGGACGAAGTGGAGGAAGTTGACGAAGTGGACGAAGTGTGGGAAGTGGAAGAAGTCGAGGAAGTGGAGGAAGAGGAGGAAGTGGAGGAACTAGAGGATGTGGGACGAAGTTGAAGAAGTGGAGGAAGTGGAGGAAGTGGACGAAGTGGAGGAAGTGGACGAAGTGGAGGAAATGGAGAAAGTGGAGGAAGTTGATGAAGAGGAGGAAGTGGAGGAAGTGGAGGAAGTGAAGCAAGTGAAGGAAGTGGAGGAAGTGGAGGAAGTGGACAAAGTTGACGAAGTGGACGAAGTTGACGAAATTGACGAAATTGAGGAAGGGGACGAAGTGGAAGAAGTTGACGAAGTTAACGAAGTGGAGGAAGTGGACGAAGTGGAGGAAGTGGAGGAAGTGGAGGAAGTGGACGAAGTTGACGTAGTGGACGAAGTGGAGGAGGTGCACGAAGTGGACGAAGTTCACGAAGTGGACAAAGTGGACCAAGTGGAGGAAGTGGACGAAATGGACGAAGTTTACGAAATGGACGTAGTTGACGAAGTGGAGGAAGTGGATGAAGTGGAGGAAGTGGAGGATGTGGAGGAAGTGGAGGAAGTGGAGGAAGTGGACAAAAGTGATGAAGTGGACGAAGTTGACGAAGTGGATGAAGTGGACGAAGTTGACGAAATGGACGAAGTTGACGAAGTTGACGAAGTGGACGAAGGTGACGAAGTTGACGAAGTGGACGAAGTGGAGGAAGTGGACGAAGTGGAGGAAGTCGACGAAGTTGACAAAGTGGAGGAAGTGGAGGAAGTGGACGAAGTGGAGGAAATGGAGGAAGTGGAGGAAGTGGAGGAAGTGGAGGAAATGGAGCAAGTGGAGGAAGTGGACAAAGTTGACGAAGCGGACGAAGTGGACGAAGTGGACGAAATTGACGAAGTGGACAAAGTGGACGAAGTGGACGGAGTAGACGAAGTTGACGAAGTGGACGAAGTGGACCAAGTGGACCAAGTGGAGGACGTGGAGGAAGTGGATGAAGTGGAGGAAGTGGAGGAAGTGGAGGAAGTGGAGGAAGTGGAGGAAGTTGCCGAAGTTGACGAAGTGGACGAAGGGGAGGAAGTTGACGAAGTGGACGAAGTGTGGGAAGTGGAAGAAGTCGAGGAAGTGGAGGAAGTGGAGGAACTAGAGGAAGTGGGACGAAGTTGAAGAAGTGGAGGAAGTGGACGAAGTGGAGGAAGTGGACGAAATGGAGAAAGTGGAGGAAGTTGATGAGGAGGAGGAAGTGGAGGAAGGGGAGGAAGTGAAGCAAGTGAAGGAAGTTGACGAAGTGGACGAAGTGTGGGAAGTGGAAGAAGTCGAGGAAGTGGAGGAAGTGGAGGAACTAGAGGAAGTGGGACGAAGTTGAAGAAGTGGAGGAAGTGGAGGAAGTGGACGAAATGGAGAAAGTGGAGGAAGTTGATGAAGAGGAGGAAGTGGAGGAAGGGGAGGAAGTGAAGCAAGTGAAGGAAGTGGAGGAAGTGGAGGAAGTGGACAAAGTTGACGAAGTGGACGAAGTTGACGAAATGGACGAAGTTGACGAAATGGACGAAGTTGACGAAATTGAGGAAGGGGACGAAGTGGAACGAAGTGGACGAAGTGGACGAAGTTGACGAAGTTGACGAAGGTGACGAAGTTGACGAAGTGGACGAAGGTGACGAAGTTGACGAAGTGGACGAAGTGGACGAAGTGGACGAAGTGGAGGAAGTGGACGAAGTGGAGGAAGTCGACGAAGTTGATAAAGTGGAGGATGTGGACAAAGTGGAGGAAATGGAGGAAGTGGAGGAAGTGGAGGAAGTGGAGGAAGTGGAGGAAATGGAGGAAGTGGAGGAAGTGGACAAAGTGGACGAAGTGGACGAAGTTGACGAAGTGGACAAAGTGGACGAAGTGGACGAAGTGGACGAAGTGGACGAAGTGGACGAAGTGGACGAAGTGGACGAAGTGGACCAAGTGGACGAAGTGGACCAAGTGGACCAAGTGGAGGACGTGGAGGAAGTGCATGAAGTGGAGGAAGTGGAGGAAGTGGAGGAAGTGGAGGAAGTGGAGGAAGTTGCCGAAGTGGACGAAGTTGACGAAGTGGACGAAGTGGATGAAGTTGACGAAGTGGACGAAGTGGACGAAGTTGACGAAGTTGACGAAGTGGACGACGTGGACGAAGTGGATGACGTTAACGGCGTTGACGAAGTTAACGAATTTGACGAAGTTAACGAAGTTGACGAAGTGGACGAAGTTGAAGAAGTTGACGAAGTGGACGAAGTGGACGAAGTGGACCAAGTGGACGGAGTGGACGAAGTGGACGAAGTGGACGAAGTGGACCAAGTGGAGGAAGTGGAGGAAGTGGAGGAAGTGGATGAAGTGGAGGAAGTGGAGGAAGTTGCCGAAGTTGACGAAGTGGACGAAGTGGAGGAAGTTGACGAAGTGGACGAAGTGGACGAAGTGTGGGAAGTGGAAGAAGTCGAGGAAGTGGAGGAAGAGGAGGAAGTGGAGGAACTAGAGGAAGTGGGACGAAGTTGAAGAAGTGGAGGAAGTGGAGGAAGTGGACGAAGTGGAGGAAGTGGACGAAATAGAGAAAGTGGAGGAAGTTGATGAAGAGGAGGAAGTGGAGGAAGTGGAGGAAGTGAAGCAAGTGAAGGAAGTGGAGGAAGTGGAGGAAGTGGACAAAGTTGACGAAGTGGACGAAGTTGACGAAATTGAGGAAGGGGACGAAGTGGAAGAAGTTGACGAAGTTGACGAAGTGAAGGAAGTGGAGGAAGTGGACGAAGTGGAGGAAGTTGACGTAGTGGACGAAGTGGAGGAGGTGCACGAAGTGGACGAAGTTCACGAAGTGGACGAAGTGGACCAAGTGGAGGAAGTGGACGAAGTGGACCAAGTTTACGAAATGGACGTAGTTGACGAAGTGGAGGAAGTGGATGAATTGGAGGAAGTGGAGGATGTGGAGGAAGTGGAGGAAGTGGAGCAAGTGGACAAAGGTGACGAAGTGGACGAAGTTGACGAAGTGGACGAAGTGGACGAATTTACGAAATGGACGAAGTTGACGAAGTTGACGAAGTGGACGAAGTGGACGAAGGTGACGAAGTTGACGAAGGGGACGAAGTGGACGAAGTGGACGAAGTGGAGGAAGTCGACGAAGTTGACAAAGTGGAGGAAGTGGAGGAAGTGGAGGATGTGGACGAAGTGGAGGAAATGGAGGAAGTGGAGGAAGTGGAGGAAGTGGAGGAAATGGAGCAAGTGGAGGAAGTGGACAAAGTTGACGAAGCGGACGAAGTGGACGAAGTGGACGAAGTTGACGAAGTGGACAAAGTGGACGAAGTGGACGAAGTGGACGGAGTGGACGGAGTGGACGAAGTGGACGAAGTGGACGAAGTGGACCAAGTGGAGGACGTGGAGGAAGTGGATGAAGTGGAGGAAGTGGAGGAAGTGGAGGAAGTTGCCGAAGTGGACGAAGTTGAAAAAGTGGACGAAGTGGATGAAGTGGACGAAGTGGACGAAGTGGACGAAGTTGACGAAGTGGACGACGTGGACGAAGTGGATGACGTTAACGTCGTTGACGAAGTTAACGAATTTGACGAAGATAACGAAGTTGACGAAGTGGACGAAGTTGATGAAGTTGACGAAGTGGACGAAGTGGACGAAGTGGACGAAGTGTACCAAGTGGAGGAAGTGGATGAAGTGGAGGAAGTGGAGGAAGTTGACGAAGTGGACGAGGTGGACGAAGTGGAGGAAGTTGACGAAGTGGACGAAGTGTGGGAAGTGGAAGAAGTCGAGGAAGTGGAGGAAGTGGAGGAACTAGAGGAAGTGGGACGAAGTTGAAGAAGTGGAGGGTGTGGAGGAAGTGGACGAAGTGGAGGAAGTGGACAAAATGGAGAAAGTGGAGGAAGTTGATCAAGAGGTGGAAGTGGAGGAAGTGGAGGAAGTGAAGCAAGTGAAGGAAGTGGAGGAGGTGGAGGAAGTGGACAAAGTTGACGAACTGGACGAAGTTGACGAAAAGGACGAAGTTGATGAAATGGACGAAGTTGACGAAATTCAGGAAGGGGATGAAGTGGAAGAAGTTGACGAAGTGGAGGAAATGGACGAAGTGGAGGAAGTGGACGAAGTGGACGAAGTGGAGGAAGATGACGTAGTGGACGAAGTGGAGGAGGTGCACGAAGTGGACGAAGTTCACGAAGTGGACGAAGTGGACGAAGTAGACGAAGTGGACCAAGTGGACGAAGTGGACGAAGTGGACGAAGTTTACGAAATGGACGTAGTTGACGAAGTGGAGGAAGTGGATGAAGTGGAGGAAGTGGAGGATGTGGAGGAAGTGGAGGAAGTGGAGGAAGTGGACAAAGGTGACGAAGTGGACGAAGTTGACGAAGTGGACGAAGTGGACGAAGTTGACGAAATGGACGAAGTTGACGAAGTGGACGAAGGTGACGAAGTGGACGAAGGTGACGAAGTTGACGAAGTGGACGAAGTGGACGAAGTGGAGGAAGTGGAGGAAGTGGAGGAAGTCGACGAAGTTGACAAAGTGGAGGAAGTCGAGGAAGTGGAGGATGTGGACGAAGTGGAGGAAATGGAGGAAGTGGAGGAAGTGGAGGAAGTGGAGGAAATGGAGGAAGTGGAGGAAGTGGACAAAGTTGACGAAGTGGACGAAGTGGACGAAGTGGACGAAGTGGACGAAGTGGACAAAGTGGACGAAGTGGACGAAGTGGACGAAGTGGACGAAGTGGACGAAGTGGACGAAGTTTATGAAATGGACGTAGTTGACGAAATGGAGGAAGTGGATGAAGTGGAGGAAGTTGCCGAAGTGGACGAAGTGGAGGAAGTTGACGAAGTGGACGAAGTATGGGAAGTGGAAGAAGTCGAGGAAGTGGAGGAAGTGGAGGAACTAGAGGAAGTGGGACGAAGTTGAAGAAGTGGAGGGTGTGGAGGAAGTGGACGAAATGGAGAGAGTGGAGGAAGTTGATGAAGAGGAGGAAGTGGAGGAAGTGGAGGAAGTGAAGCAAGTGAAGGAAGTGGAGGAAGTGGAGGAAGTGGACAAAGTTGACGAAGTTGACGAAGTTGACGAAATGGACGAAGTTGACGAAATGGACGAAGTTGACGAAATTGAGGAAGGGGACGAAGTGGAAGAAGTTGACGAAGATCACGAAGTGGAGGAGGTGGACGAAGTGGAGGAAGTGGAGGAAGTGGACGAAGTGGACGAAGTTGACGTAGTGGACGAAGTGGAGGAGGTGCACGAAGTGGACGAAGTTCACGAAGTGGACGAAGTGGACCAAGTGGAGGAAGTGGACGAAGTGGACGAAGTTTACGAAATGGACGTAGTTGACGAAGTGGAGGAAGTGGATGAAGTGGAGGAAGTGGATGAAGTTGACAAAGTGGACGAAGTTGACGAAGTTGACGAAGTGGACGACGTGGACGAAGTGGATGACGTTAACGGCGTTGACGAAGTTAACGAATTTGACGAAGTGAACGAAGTTGACGAAGTGGACGAAGTTGATGAAGTGGACGAAGTGGACGAAGTGGACGAAGTGGACGAAGTGGACGAAGTGGACGCAGTGGACCAAGTGGACCAAGTGGACCAAGTGGAGGAAGTGGAGGAAGTGGATGAAGTGGAGGAAGTGGAAGAAGTGGAGGAAGTGGAGGAAGTTGCCGAAGTTGACGAAGTGGACGAAGTGGAGGAAGTTGACGAAGTGGACGAAGTGTGGGAAGTGGAAGAAGTCGAGGAAGTGGAGGAAGTGGAGGGACTAGAGGAAGTGGGAAGAAGTTGAAGAAGTGGAGGGTGTGGAGGAAGTGGAGGAAGTGGACGAAATGGAGAAAGTGGAGGAAGTTGATGAAGAGGAGGAAGTCGAGAAAGTGGAGGAAGTGAAGCAAGTGAAGGAAGTGGAGGAAGTGGAGGAAGTGGACAAAGTTGACGAAGTGGACGAAGTTGACGAAATGGACGAAGTTGACGAAATTGAGGAAGGGGACGAAGTGGAAGAAGTTGACGAAGTTGACGAAGTGGAGGAAGTGGACGAAGTGGAGGAAGTGGAGGAAGTGGACGAAGTGGAGGAAGTTGACGTAGTGGACGAAGTGGAGGAGGTGCACGAAGTGGACGAAGTTCACGAAGTGGACGAAGTGGACGAAGTAGACGAAGTGGACCAAGTGGAGGAAGTGGACGAAGTGGACGAAGTTTACGAAATGGACGTAGTTGACGAAGTGGAGGAAGTGGATGAAGTGGAGGAAGTGGACAAAGGTGACGAAGTGGACGAAGTTGACGAAGTGGACGAAGTTGACGAAATGGACGAAGTTGACGAAGTGGACAAAGGTGACGAAGTGGACGAAGGTGACGAAGTTGACGAAGTGGACGAAGTGGACGAAGTGGACGAAGTGGAGGAAGTGGAGGAAGTCGATGAAGTTGACAAAGTGGAGGAAGTCCAGGAAGTGGAGGATGTGGACGAAGTGGAGGAAATGGAGGAAGTGGAGGAAGTGGAGGAAGTGGAGGAAGTGGAGGAAATGGAGGAAGTGGAGGAAGTGGACAAAGTTGACGAAGTGGACGAAGTGGACGAAGATGACGAAGTGGACAAAGTGGACGAAGTGGACGAAGTGGAGGAAGTGGACCAAGTGGAGGACGTGGAGGAAGTGGATGAAGTGGAGGAAGTGGAGGAAGTGGAGGAAGTGGAGGAAGTGGAGGAAGTTGCCAAAGTGGACGAAGTTGACGAAGTGGACGAAGTGGACGAAGTAGAGAAAGTGGAGGAAGTGGAGGAAGTGAAGGAAGTGGAGGAAGTGGACGAAGTATAGGAAGTTGATAATGTGGACGAAGTCGAAGAAGTGGAGGATGTGGACGAATTGGAGGAAGTGGACGAAGTGCAGGAAGTGGAGGAAGTGACGGAAGTGGACGAAGTTGACGAAGTGGAGGAAATGGACGAAGTGGAGGAAGTGGATCAAGTGGAGGAAGTGGAGGAAGTGGAGGAAGTGGAGGAAGTGGAAGAAGTGGAGCAAGTGGAGCAAGTGGAGGAAGTGGAGGAAGTTGACGAAGTGGAGGAAGTGGACGAAGTTGACGAAGTGGACGAAGTAGACGAAGTGGACGAAGTTGACGAAATGGACGAAGTTTACGAAGTGGACGAAGTGGACGATGTGGACGAAGTGGAGTAAGTGGAGGAAGTGGAGGAAGTGGAGGAAATGGAGGAAGTGCAGGAAGTGCAGGAAGTTGTCGAAGTGGACGAAGTTGATGAAGTGGACAAAGTTGACGAAGTTGACGAAGTGGACGAACTTGACGTAGTGGACGAAGTGGACGAAGTGGACGATGTTGACGACATCGACGAAGTTAACGAAGTTGACGAAGTGGACGAAGTGGACGAAGTTGACGAAGTTGACGAAGTGGACGAAGTTGACGAAGTTGACGAAGTGGACAAAGTGGACGAAGTGTACGAACGGTACGATGTGGACGAAGTGGACGAAATGGAGAAGTGGAG
>JAFNIE010002139.1:0-11213 GCA_027742785.1 Vigna reflexopilosa | reverse complement strand
TTCCTCCACTTAGTCCACTTCCTCCACTTCGAGCACTTCCTCCACTTCCTCCACTTCGTCCACTTCGTGCACTTCGCAACTTCGTCCACTTCGTACAGTTCGTCAACTTCGTCAACTTCGTCCACTTCCTCCACCTCCTCCACTTCCTCTACATCCTCCACTTCCTCCACTTCGTTCACTTCGTTAACTTCGTCCAATTCGTCCACTTCGTCAACTTCCTCCACTTCCTCCACTTCCTCCACTTCTACAACTTCCTTCACTTCGTCCACTACGTCAACTTCCTAGACTTCCTCCAGTTCCTCCAATTCCTCCACTTCCTCCACTTCCTCTGCTTCCTCCACTTCCTACACTTCGTTCACTTCGTCCACTTCGTCAACTTCCTACACTTCGTCCACTTACTCCACTTCCTTCACTTCCTCCATTTCCTCCACTTCCTCCACTTCCTCCACTTCGTTCACTTCGTCAACTTCGTATAATTCGTCCACTTCGTCAACTTCCTCCACTTTGTCCACTTTGTCCACTTCCTCCACTTTCTCAACTTCTTCCACTTCGTCCACTCCGTCCACTCTGTCCACTCTGTCCACTCCGTCCACTTCGACCACTATTTCCACTCCGTCCACTTCGTCCACTTCGTGCAATTCGTCCAATTTGTCCTCGTCATTGACTTCGTCCACTTTGTCCACTTCGTTCACTTCGTCCACTTCGTCAACTTCCTCCACTTCCTCCACTTCCTCTAATTTCTCCACTTCGTTCACTTCGTCCACTTCGTCCACTTCTTCAGTTCGTCAACTTCGTGCACTTCGTCCTCTTCGTCCACTTCCTCCACTTCCTTCACTTTGTCCACTTCCTCCATTTCGTCCACTTCCTCCATTTCGTCCACTTCGTCGACTTCCTCCACGTCCTCCACTTCCTCCACTTCCTCCACCTCCTCCACTTCGTCAACTTCGTCAAATTTTTCCACTTCGTCAACTTCGTCCACTTCGTCCACTTCCACCACTTCCTGCACTTCCTCCACTTCCTCCACTTCGTGCACTTCGTTAACTTCCTCCAGTTCATCCACTTTGTCAACTTCGTCCACTTCGTGCACTTCGTACAGTTCGTTAAGTTCGTCCACTTCTTCCACCTCCTCCACTTCCTCCACATCCTCCACTTCCTCCACTTCGTTCACTTCGTCAACTTCCTCCACTTCCTCCACTTGGTCAACTTCGTCCACTTCCTTCACTTTGTCCATTTCGTCCACGTCGTCCACTTCGTTCACTTCGTCCACTTCGTCCACTTCGTCCACTTCGTCCACTTCGTCCACTTCGTCCACTTCGTCCACTTTGTCCACTTCGTCCACTTCGTCCGCTTCGTCCACTTCCTCCACTTCCTCCAGTTCGTCCACTTCGTCAACTTCGTCACCTTCATCCACTTTGTCCACTTCCTCGACTTCCTCCACTTTTTCCAATTCGCCAACATCGTCAACTTCGTCCACTTCGTCAACTTCTTCCACTTCCTCCACTTCCTCCACCTCCTCCACATCATCCTCTTCCTCCATTTCGTCCACTTCGTCCATTTCGTCAACTTTGTCCACTTCGTCCACTTCGTCAACTTCGTCCACTTCGTCCACTTCGTCAATTTCCTCCACTTCCTCCACTTCCTCCACTTCGTGCACTTCGTCAACTTCCTCCACTTCATCTACTTCGTCCACTTCGTGCACTTCGTACAGTTCGTCAACTTCCTCCACCTCTTCCACCTCCTCCACTTCCTCCACATCCTCCACTTCCTCCACTTCGTTCACTTCGTCAACTTCGTCCACTTCGGTAACTTCGTCCACTTCGTCCACTTCGTCCACTTCCTCCACTTCCTCCATTTCGTCCACTTCGTCAACTTAGTCCACTTCGTCCCCTTCCCTCACTTCCTTCATTTTCTAAACTTTGTCCACTTCGTCCACTTCGTCAATTTCCTCCACTTCGTCCACTTCGTCCACTTCCCACACTTCCTCCACTTCCTTCACTTCCTCCACTTCCTCCACTTTCTCAACTTCGTCCACTTCCTCAAGTTCGTCAAGTTCGTCAACTTTGTCCACTTCGTCAACTTCGTCCACTTCCTCCACTTCCTGCACTTCGTCCACTTCGTCAGTTTCGTCACCTTCGTCAGCTTCGTCCACTTCTGCCACTTCTTCCACTTTGTCCACTTCGTCAACTTCGTCCACTTCGTCAACTTTTGCCGCTTCTTGCACTTTGTCCACTTCATCAACTTCGTCCATTTCCTCCACTTCGTCCAATTCGTCCACTTCCTCCACTTGTCCACTTTGTCCATTTCATCCACTTCGTCCACGTCGTCCACTTCGTCCTCTTCGTCCACTACGTCCACTTCCTCCACTTTGTCCATTTTGTCCACTTCGTCCACTTCGTCCACTTCATCCACTTCGTCCACGTCATTCACTTCGTCCACTTCGTCCATGATGCATCTAGGGGGATGTATTGAAGATGTGCCGTGAGATTGGAGGTGAATGGAGGCTTGGAAGGCAGCTGAAACCAAGGGAACAGTGGCGGCAGCAACTGCAGATTCTGGAGGAATTTCTGGATCAGATTGGCTGGGATCTTTGGAGGTGTGGCAGCGGATTGTTGGTGTTTATGGTGAGTGGAGATGGAGGCTAGCTTGGAGAGGTGATTCACAACTCAGAAGGCTTCCTAGAGTGGAAGAAAGTTGCAATGGAAATCAAGCTAAGAAGTGACTCTTGGAGAAGGAATTTGCTATACATTTCAGCAGAAATTCTTTACTACAATCCAAAAGTGAGCTACAAGCTTTGCCTATGAGATTTTATAGATCAATCTCAAGGCTTAAGCAAGCATATTACACGTTTCAGATCTGAAATGCTAATAACTACCCATGTGCTAAATGTGTGGCTTCTAGAAAGCTTTATGAAGCACGTGACAAATGAGTTTTACATGTGGAGGAAAAACAATTACTAATGCCGCCCCATAGAAGGATAAGCACACCCCTTCTTGTGTAGAAATGTCCACTTTACCCTTCTCCATGTTTTGGCAAATTTGTAACATCTTCTTGTTCTCCAATTTTCCATCCAAAAATAGCAAATAGTATTTGACCTTGGGGAGAATACTCATCTTGGAGCTTTTTGGCCATCCCTCTTGTGATGGGTCCTATGGTGCTAGGCCTTCTTGTATCATCCCCTCCCTCTTGAGAAGGATTTGCCCTCAAATCCAAAAGGTCTTCATCTTCACTATCAAATCCTGAAAAAGGTTTAAGATCAGATACATTGAAGGTAGCATGAACACCATATTCAGGAGGAAGATCAAGTTGATATGCATTGTTATTAATCCTCCTTATCACTCTAAAAGGTCCATCTCCTCTAGGATTGAGTTTGGATTTTCTTAGTTGAGGAAATCTTTCCTTTCTAAGATGAATCCAAACTAAATCTCCTTCATTGAAGATTAACTCTTTCTTGCCCTTATTATGTTGCTTGGCATATTTCTCATTTTGTTGTTGAATTTGAATTTTAACCCTTTGATGTAAATCTTTGATAAATTTAGACTTAGATACCCCATCTTGATGAATAAAATCAATAGAATTTGGAAGGGGTATTAAATCCATGGGTGTCAAAGGATTAAAACCATAAACAACTTCAAAAGGAGACAATTTAGTAGTTCCATGAACTACTCTATTGTAGGCAAACTCAACATGAGGTAGGTACTCATCCCAAGATTTGTGATTTCCTTTAAGAACTACCCTTAGTAAAGTGGAAAGAGATCTATTGACTACTTCAGTTTGACCATCTGTTTGAGGATGGCAAGTAGTAGAAAAAGATAACTTAGTCCCTAATCTAGACCATAAGGTCCGCCAAAAGTGACTAAGAAATTTTGTATCTCTATCCGAAACTATTACCTTAGGTAACCCATGAAGTTTAACCACATCTCTAAAGAATAACTTTGCAATGTTGCTTGCATCATCTACTTTGTGGCAAGGTATAAAATGAGCCATTTTGCTAAATCTATCTACCACCACAAAGATAGAATCAAAACCCCTAGAAGTTTTGGGAAGACCTAACACAAAATCCATACTTATCTCTTCCCAAGGGGTGGAAGCAACATTCAAAGGAGTATAAAGTCCATGAGGCATTGATTTAGATTTAGCTTCTAAACAAGTTATACACTTAAAGCAATGCCTTTGAACATCCCTTCTCATGTGAGGCCAAAAGAATTTTTCTTTCAACATGCCAAGGGTCTTTTCTACCCCAAAATGCCCCATTAATCCTCCCTCATGTGTCTCTTTAACAAGGAGTTTTCTATGTGAACCTTGAGGAATGCAAATTTTTCCTTCTTTAAAAAGATACCCCTCTTTCACATAGAATCCTCCTTGAGGCTTATTGAGACATTCCTCATAGATATGAGCAAAATCAAGATCTTGTGAATATAATTCAAGAATGTTATTAAATCCAAGAATTTGAGCTCCCAATGTGGCTAATAGATTAATTTTTCTTGACAAAGCATCAGCCACCACATTGGATTTTCCTTTCTTGTATTTAATAACATAAGTGAATTGTTCAATGAATTCCAACCACTTAGCATGCCTCTTTTGTAACTTGTGTTGACTCTTCAAATACTTAAGTGATTCATGATCACTATGAATGATAAACTCCTTGGCAACAAGGTAATGTTCCCAAGTTTGAAGAGCCCTCACAAGTGCATAGAGTTCCTTGTCATAGGTGGGGTAATTACAAGAGGCACCATGAAGTTTTTCACTAAAGTATGCAATTGGGTGTCCTTCTTGTAATAATACTGCACCTATGCCAAATCCTGAAGCATCACATTCTAGCTCAAAAGTTTTGGAAAAATTTGGCAAAGCTAGAATGGGTGCTTGTGTGAGCTTCTCTTTGAGTAGCTCAAAAGCCTTTTGTTGTTTATCCCCCCAATGGAATGTAACATCTTTTTTCACCAACTCATTGAGGGGTGAAGCAAGACTAGAGAAGTTAGGAACAAATCTTCTATAAAAGCTTGCCAACCCATGGAAGCTCCTTACTTCTCCTACATTCTTTGGAGGAGGCCAATCTTGGATGGCCTTTATTTTTTCTGGGTCCACATGAACCCCATTTTTGGTGACCACAAATCCAAGAAATATGACACTATCAACACAAAAGGTACACTTGTCAAAGTTTGCAAACAATTTGTGTTTTCTAAGAATTGTTAAAACAACTCTCAAATGATTTTCATGAGTTTGCAAATTTTGACTATATACCAAGATGTCATCAAAGTAGACAACTACAAACTTCCCAATGCAATCCCTAAGGACATGATTCATAAGTCTCATGAATGTGCTTGGAGCATTTGTAAGACCAAAAGGCATAACTAGCCATTCATATAATCCAAACTTGGTCTTAAAGGCAGTTTTCCATTCATCACCTTCTTTAATTCTTATTTGGTGATAGCCACTTTTTAAATCTACCTTTGAAAATATTTGTGCTCCATGCAATTCATCCAACATATCATCAAGCCTAGGAATGGGATGTCTATACTTGATTGTGATGTTGTTGATAGCCCTACAATCACAACACATGCGCCACTTCCCATCTTTTTTTGGTACAAGCAACACTGGTACAGCACAGGGACTTAGACTCTTTTGAACTAAGCCTTTATCTAGCAACTCTTGGACTTGTGTCTCAATCTCCTTAGTTTCTTGGGGGTTTGTCCTATAGGCTGGCCTATTAGGAAGAATTGCCCCTGGAATGAAATCAATTTGATGTTCTATTCCTCTTATGGGTGGAAGCCCTTTTGGAATTTCTTTTGGAAATAGATCATCAAATTCTTTCAAAAGTTTTTGAATGGGTGGAGAAAGAGTTGAAGTCTTTGGATCACTAGATATGCATGTAAGTGTCCCTTGACAAAGAAGAAGGTATGAAGGTTGCTCAACTTGAAGTGTATTGAGTAGAGTCTTTTTGTTTAAAAGAACTTCATGTTGAGTGACCTTAGGTGGTACACTTATCTCTATACCCTCCTTTCTTTTTGACTTTTTCTTTTGATCATGTTCTTGCTTTCTTAAAAACTTCATTTGTGCTTGATCCTTAGCCACTTGGGTAGGAGTCAAAGGATGAAGCACAAACTTCTTGTCCTTTTGATGGATAGTGATGGTATTGGTTAGACCATGATGGATAGTTTGATGATCAAATTGCCATGGTCTCCCCAATAACACATGACATGCTTCCATGGGAACTATATCACATAAAACTTCATCTTTGAAGTTCCCAATGGAAAATGCCAACTTCACTTGATTCTTGACTATTATATCCCCATCTTCATTTAGCCAATGAAGTTTATAAGGTTTTGGATGGGGTATAATATCAAGCTTCAACTTCTCAACCAACCTTGTGCTACAACAATTGCAACAAGATCCACTATCAACAATGAGAGAACAATGATTTTCTTGAATTTTACATCTTGTGTGAAAGATGTTCTCTCTTTGTGATAGGTGTTCAAGACTTGGTTGGTTGCTAAGTATCCTTCTCACCATGAGAAGTTGTCCATCATCAGCATATATTTCCTCTTCCCTTTCTTCTTCCTCACTCTCACTTTTACTAGTTGGGGTGTCACTTTCACTACTATAAATGTCCTTGCCTTTCAAAATGATGTTTCTTTTTGTAGGACATTGAGTAGCTACATGACCCCTTCCTAGACATTTGAAGCATTTGATTTCACTTGTTCTGGTGTGTGAGGGTGTCTCTTTCTTGGGTCTCTCTTCTATTTTGGCTAGAGGTTTAAATGGCTCTTTTTCTTTAAAAATTTTCTTTTCAAAAGTAGGTTGAACTTGAATTCTTTTAGAAGAAGATTTTCTCAAGTTTTGTTGTTCTACCTTTATACACATTTGAACAAGATCATTCAAATCTCTATAAGGTAGAAGTTCAACCCTATCTCTTATGTCAAAATTGAGCCCACTTAAAAATCTAGCTAAAGTAATTTCTGGACCTTCTACTATGCCTGCCCTCATCATATACAACTCCATCTTTTGTCTATATTCCTCAACTGTCATAGACCTTTGTTGTAACCTTTGGAGTTTATCCATGAGTTCTCTATTGTAGTAGGAGGGAATGTGTCTCCTCCTAAGGGCAGACTTGAGATCATTCCAATAGTGGATGGGAGGGGCTTGATGTCTAAGCCTCTCTTTGACCAAAGCAGTCCACCAATACATTGCATACCCTTGAAAGCTTAGGGTAGCTAGAGAGACCTTCCTCTCTTCACTCACTTGGTGGCATTCAAACAATTGTTCTACCTTCATCTCCCAATCAAGATAAGCCTCTACATTGTCCTTCCCATGGAAGTGAGGCAACACAACATTGACTTCTTTAGGGGGTGGGGGTGCATGAGAATTTCTCCTATGCCTCCTAGAAGTAGAAGGCTGATGAGGGTAATAATCACCCATACTCAAAGACATCCCTCCCTCTTGAGAGTTTTCACTCTGACTTCCCCTAGACTTACTTTTCCTTATCAATCTCAACTCATCTTGAATAACAGCATTTTGAAGCTCTCTATTAGCTTTCTCTTCATTCATTTCTCTTCTTATTTCCTTGAATTCATTAACTAAAGTTTGAAGAGAAAAATGTTCTTTTTCACTATCACTAATCCTAGGAGAATGCCTTCTAGACATTATGATGGACTTAAATGTTATTCTTGAAGTAAAGACTAGAGATTTTCACTTGAAAGCAATATTCCAGGTAAGGGAGGTGATTCACTAGGAATGCTTAAGTACCAAGCCTTATCCTTGCCAAATATGCTTCTGGCTACTTACTAGAGTCCTTAGATCAAAATCACTCTTAAATCCACTTAAGTCTTAAAGACAACAAAGAAAACACAAAGCAAAGAAAGGACACAACCTAAACTCTAAATTCGGACCCCTAAGAGAGCTTCCTATTCGCACAAGATATATGCTATCTAGTCGAGAATTGGAAAAGCAATTAAAGTGAGGTCTCCTAGGTGAGGCTTAGACTTTGGATCTAAGACACACTCACCGACTACTCAATTTTAGGTTGTGAGACTTCTTTGAGTCTAGTTACAAATGAGGGAAGAGCACTTGTGAACTCTAGCACCTCACTTGCTTGGATTTGGAACTTACAACCAAAGAAACCAATGGAAATTACAAAAGAAATTTGGTAAATTGGAAAGGAAAAAGTTAAAATAGGCTAAGGGAACAATGTGTGCAGCTTTGGGTTGCTCTCAAAGAACTTGAATCTACTGGATTCCAAACAATTCTCTCAGCTGCAAAGTGCTTAAACAAGGAAATTGAGTTTCTGCAGAATGGAACTCTGCTGCAGGTTGCTGGTCGGACAATTCTGGACAGAATTGGTCACGGCTTTTCCTTCTTCAAGAGCCAACTTCAATCACTTTCCTCACCAATTGAACTTCCTTTGATGCTTCCACTTGTAATGAGCCATTTGAATTATAGTTCACCTATCCAACAAACCAGTTAATCACAGAAACTACCACCACAATTGCCAGACAAAATCACATCCAAGTGACAGCAACACCAAGACTTTTGTCAAACAGATGGTGTGCAGAGTGTTCAAAATTCAGAAAGCAAGCAATTAAATGGCTATCAATCACGGTGGCACTTCAAAATGATCTTAGGAATGGCTCTAGAACAGATTTAAAACGCAATAAAAGACCAGAAACCAGAATCAAGCACGAAATAGCTATGCAATGAAAGTGGACCAAACTGTTTGTTGAAATGTCTCAATGAACTTGCATTAAATTTTGACAGCAATGTTCAAAGGTGCAACCAGAATTTCGAAATCAAGATGTATTGGTCCTATTCTGCCTTTTAATGTTTTAATCACTCTTTTTAACTTGAACTTTTGATATTTTATGGACCAATGGCTTTTGCTACATCCACTCTTATTGAATCAACAGCAAAGCTTTGAAACTTTGGACTCAAAAAATTGCTGCATAGCTCTCGGCAGCCAGCAAAAATCTACCCAGAAAATGACCAAATGCACAGTACAGTTTATATGCTCATTCCAATGACTCAAACATGTTTCAATGATGAGTTAGGACTTGCAGAAACAGACTATAATGAGCTAAATCACGGTGTAACAGAGTTGGAATACTGCAGTGGTCATTTTCAGCTCAAATTCACAACCACAAGGGTCAAAATGTAGATTGGCTTTGATTCTGGATTAAAAACAGCAAAAAGAGTTTGAAAATGGTATTTGAAAGTTGCTCAAATCAGCAGAATCAACTTAAGAATGATTGGCAATGATCTAGTACCAATCCAACTCAAATTATGCAGAATTTTTAACTCAAAGACACTTTGCAGATCGGCTACTGCATTTTTTTTATGCTTACAACATTACAAAACACTTGGAATCAAATCATTTCATGTTCCAAATGATTCAGACATTAACTCATTCAATTGTTGTTCAATAGAACAGTGCACAATGCCAAATGAACAGTGGAATTTTGTTGCAGCAGAAACACTTTCTGGAAGAAACAGAACAGAAACTGAAAAGCAATGCAGATCTGAGTTTGGTTGGCAAATTTAAATACCTGAGCTCATCTCTTGATTGTTCATTGCTCTTAATTGGTGTAGCCACATCCAAACACTTTCAGAACCGTAAAACTTGGTTAAAAACCAGATTTGATGACAAAAACAACAAATTAACCAAACATGACTAAGACAAAACTGGAAATGATGCTCAAATGATTAAAATGACTCAAAGTAGCAAGAGATAACCGAATAAAATGATGAGAGACTCAAGCAAATAGAGTTGGTATCAATAAAACTCAAAACATAGAAGCCTAAACACATCATAGATGCTGAAACAGAAACAGAATTCAGAAGAACAACAAGACATAGCAGGAATTGAATGACAGTTTGGAAATGAAAGATGAAACCACTTATCTCACGGTTCAAGTTAGAACCTATGCTCTGAATACCACTTGATGCATCTAGGGGGATGTATTGAAGATGTGCCGTGAGATTGGAGGTGAATGGAGGCTTGGAAGGCAGCTGAAACCAAGGGAACAGTGGCGGCAGCAACTGCAGATTCTGGAGGAATTTCTGGATCAGATTTCTTCACTTCGTCCACTTCGTCAACTTCCTCCACTTCGTCAACTTCCTCCACTTCGTCAACTTCCTCCACTTAGTCAACTTCGTCCACTTCATCCACTTCCTCCACTTCGTCCACTTCGTCAACATCGTCCACTTCGTCTACTTCTTCCACTTCCTCCACTCCCTCGACTTCCTCCACTTCCTCCACTACCGCCACTTCCTCCACTTCGTCCACTTCGTCCACTTCCTCCACTTCCTCCATTTCCTCCACTTCCTCCACTTCGTCCACTTCGTCCACTTCGTCAACTCCCTCCACTTCGTACACTTAGTCAACTTCGTCCACTTCGTCAACGTCGTCCACTTCGTCAACTTCCTCCACTTCGTCAACTTCCTCCACTTCCTCCACTTCCTCCACCTCGTCCACTTCGTCCATATCGTCCACTTCGTTAACTTCGTCCACTTTGTCAACATCGTCCACTTTTTCCACTTCCTCCACTTCCTCCACTTCCTCTACTTCCTGCATTTCTTCCACTTCCTCCACTTCCTCCAATTCCTCCACTTCCTCCACTTCCTCCACTTCGTCCACTTCTTCAACTTCCTCCACTTCGTCAACTTCCTCCACTTCGTCCACTTAGTCAACTTCGTCTGCTTCATCCACTTCCTCCGCTTCGTGCACTTCGTCAACATCGTCCACTTCGTCCACTTATTCCATTTCCTCCACTCCCTCGACTTCGTCCACTTCCTCCACTTCCGCCACTTCCTCCACTTCGTCCACTTCCTCCACTTTCTCCATTCTTTCTCCACTTCGTCAACTTCATGCACTTCGTACACTTAGTCAACTTCGTCCACTTCATCCACTTCCTCCACTTTCTTCACTTCGTCCATTTCGTCCACTTCGTCCACTTCGTCAACTTCGTCCACTTCGTCAACTTCGTCCACTTCGTCAACTTCGTCCACTTCCTCCACTTTCTCCACTTTCTCCACTTCCTCCACTTCCTGCACTTCCTCCACTTCCTTCACTTCCTCCACTTCCTCCACTTCCTCCACTTTCTCCACTGCCTCCACTTCGTCCACTTCTTCCACTTTGTCAACTTCGTCGACTTCGTCCACTTGTCCACTTCCTCCACTTCCTCCACTTTCTTCACCTCGTCCATTTCGTCCAATTCGTCCACTTC
>JAFNIE010002138.1:5000-7500 GCA_027742785.1 Vigna reflexopilosa | reverse complement strand
CACAAACGTGGTGGAAGGTTTGATGTTCGGTCCGAAGAGCGTGCGAGAAAACCACACAAAAGACACCCACTTTTACCTGTCTGGGGTCGAGAAGTTCCATGACCTGCTGTCATTTCCACAGCCGGGCCACTTTCCTAATCAACCATGGAGCGGCGCGATGACGCCCCATTGCCTGGGTAGAGATCGAAAAACGGTGCGAGGAGCCCCCAAGGCACCACTCTCGCACACCAGCCAAAGTGAGTCAAGCTGGCGTGAAGAGCTGCTCCCCCCCTATAAGGGGTTATTTTGCAAAAGGCAGATTTGTACAAGTAGATACACTTTTTGTGAGCAGACATAAGTCCATATCTCGAGCTACACAACGAATTTGGACGAGATTTTTTGCAGGGATCCTTAGAAAAATGGTATCTCCTACCCCACCAAGTTTCATAATTTTTCTCCAACCGGAAGTATTTTTTTTATTTTTTCCAAAACCCGAAAACCCGTAAAATCGGTAAAAATGGAAAAGTGCATCTAGAGGTCGAGTTTTGAGCTGATTTTTTCCAGTCCACTTCATACCAACATAAGTAAGCTTCCCTCCAAATTTCATCAATCCGCTCGCGGGAATTTTGTTTTATGACGTTTTTACAAAACGGCTAAACTTCAAAATTTTAGAACTACCTCAAGATGGTTTGGTTTTGCAACCAAACCTTCACAGCATTGTTTTGGGACCATTTGAAGTGTTTTCCAACCCATAAGTCTCAAAAATCATGACTTTGAAAAATTCACAAATTTTGGCCCTAAGCACCATGCACCACAAACTTAGCCAAGTTTCACCACCAAACTTGGCTAGCTTCAAAACCCACCAAAATGAAAAATTTCTTGCACCAAGATTTTTACAGTACCAATTTGGTGATATAAAGAGGCCATTCCAAGCATCAAACCCCAAAAACCAACACTTTCAAAATTTCCCAAAAGTTGGCCCATGCATCACAAACTTAGCCAAGTTTCACCACCAAACTTGGCTAGCTTCAAACCCCACCAAAATGAAAAATTTCTTGCACCAAGATTTTTACAGTAGCAATTTGGTGATATAAAGAGGCCATTCCAAGCATCAAACCCCAAAAACCAACACTTTCAAAATTTCCCAAAACTTGGTCCATGCACCACAAACTTAGCCAACTTTCACCACCAAACTTGGCTAGCTTCAAAACCCACCAAAATGAAAAATTTCTTGCACCAAGATTTTTACAGTAGCCTTATGGTGATATAAAGAGGCCATTCCAAGCATCAAACCCCAAAAACCAACACTTTCAAAATTTCCCAAAACTTGGCCCATGCACCACAAACTTAGCCAAGTTTCACCACCAAACTTGGCTAGCTTCAAAACCCACCAAAATGAAAAATTTCTTGCACCAAGATTTTTACAGTAGCCATTATGGTGATATAAAGAGGCCATTCCAAGCATCAAACCCCAAAAACCAACACTTTCAAAATTTCCCAAAACTTGGCCCATGCACCACAAACTTAGCCAAGTTTCACCACCAAACTTGGCTAGCTTCAAAACCCACCAAAATGAAAAATTTCTTGCACCAAGATTTTTACAGTAGCCTTATGGTGATATAAAGAGGCCATTCCAAGCATCAAACCCCAAAAACCAACACTTTCAAAATTTCCCAAAACTTGGCCCATGCACCACAAACTTAGCCAAGTTTCACCACCAAACTTGGCTAGCTTCAAAACCCACCAAAATGAAAAATTTCTTGCACCAAGATTTTTACAGTAGCCATTATGGTGATATAAAGAGGCCATTCCAAGCATCAAACCCCAAAAACCAACACTTTCAAAATTTCCCAAAACTTGGCCCATGCACCACAAACTTAGCCAAGTTTCACCACCAAACTTGGCTAGCTTCAAACCCACCAAAATGAAAAATTTCTTGCACCAAGATTTTTACAGTAGCAATTTGGTGATATAAAGAGGCCATTCCAAGCATCAAACCCCAAAAACCAACACTTTCAAAATTCCCAAAACTTGGCCCATGCACCACAAACTTAGCCAAGTTTCACCACCAAACTTGGCTAGCTTCAAACCCCACCAAAATGAAAAATTTCTTGCACCAAGATTTTTACAGTAGCAATTTGGTGATATAAAGAGGCCATTCCAAGCACCAAACCCCAAAAACCAACACTTTCAAAATTTCCCAAAACTTGGCCCATGCACCACAAACTTAGCCAACTTTCACCACCAAACTTGGCTAGCTTCAAACCCACCAAAATGAAAAATTTCTTGCACCAAGATTTTTACAGTAGCCTTATGGTGATATAAAGAGGCCATTCCAAGCATCAAACCCCAAAAACCAACACTTTCAAAATTTCCCAAAACTTGGCCCATGCACCACAAACTTAGCCAAGTTTCACCACCAAACTTGGCTAGCTTCAAAACCCACCAAAATGAAAAATTTCTTGCACCAAGATTTTTACAGTAGCCTTATGGTGATATAAAGAGGCCATTCCAAGCATCA
>JAFNIE010002137.1:10000-11218 GCA_027742785.1 Vigna reflexopilosa | reverse complement strand
CCACAAACTTAGCCAAGTTTCACCACCAAACTTGGCTAGCTTCAAAACCCACCAAAATGAAAAATTTCTTGCACCAAGATTTTTACAGTAGCCTTTGGTGATATAAAGAGGCCATTCCAAGCATCAAACCCCAAAAACCAACACTTTCAAAAATTCCAAAACTTGGCCCATGCACCACAAACTTAGCCAAGTTTCACCACCAAACTTGGCTAGCTTCAAAACCCACCAAAATGAAAAATTTCTTGCACCAAGATTTTTACAGTAGCCATTTGGTGATATAAAGAGGCCATTCCAAGCATCAAACCCCAAAAACCAACACTTTCAAAATTTCCCAAAACTTGGCCCATGCACCACAAACTTAGCCAAGTTTCACCACCAAACTTGGCTAGCTTCAAACCCACCAAAATGAAAAATTTCTTGCACCAAGATTTTTACAGTAGCAATTTGGTGATATAAAGAGGCCATTCCAAGCATCAAACCCCAAAAACCAACACTTTCAAAAATTCCCAAAACTTGGTCCATGCACCACAAACTTAGCCAAGTTTCACCACCAAACTTGGCTAGCTTCAAAACCCACCAAAATGAAAAATTTCTTGCACCAAGATTTTTACAGTAGCATTTGGTGATATAAAGAGGCCATTCCAAGCATCAAACCCCAAAAACCAACACTTTCAAAATTTCCCAAAACTTGGCCCATGCACCACAAACTTAGCCAAGTTTCACCACCAAACTTGGCTAGCTTCAAAACCCACCAAAATGAAAAATTTCTTGCACCAAGATTTTTACAGTAGCCTTTGGTGATATAAAGAGGCCATTCCAAGCATCAAACCCCAAAAACCAACACTTTCAAAATTTCCCAAAACTTGGCCCATGCACCACAAACTTAGCCAAGTTTCACCACCAAACTTGGCTAGCTTCAAAACCCACCAAAATGAAAAATTTCTTGCACCAAGATTTTTACAGTAGCCATTTGGTGATATAAAGAGGCCATTCCAAGCATCAAACCCCAAAAACCAACACTTTCAAAATTTCCCAAAACTTGGCCCATGCACCACAAACTTAGCCAAGTTTCACCACCAAACTTGGCTAGCTTCAAAACCCACCAAAATGAAAAATTTCTTGCACCAAGATTTTTACAGTAGCCTTTGGTGATATAAAGAGGCCATTCCAAGCATCAAACCCCAAAAACCAACACTTTCAAAATTTCCCAAAACTTGG
>JAFNIE010002137.1:0-2500 GCA_027742785.1 Vigna reflexopilosa | reverse complement strand
TGATTTTTTCCAGTCCACTTCATACCAACATAAGTAAGCTTCCCTCCAAATTTCATTCAATCCGCTCGCGGGAATTTTGTTTTATGACGTTTTTACAAAACGGCTAAACTTCAAAATTTTAGAACTACCTCAAGATGGTTTGGTTTTGCAACCAAACCTTCACAGCATTGTTTTGGGACCATTTGAAGTGTTTTCCAACCCATAAGTCTCAAAAATCATGACTTTGAAAAATTCACAAATTTTGGCCCTAAGCACCATGCACCACAAACTTAGCCAAGTTTCACCACCAAACTTGGCTACCTTCAAAACCCACCAAAATGAAAAATTTCTTGCACCAAGATTTTTACAGTAGCCTTATGGTGATATAAAGAGGCCATTCCAAGCATCAAACCCCAAAAACCAACACTTTCAAAATTTCCCAAAACTTGGCCCATGCACCACAAACTTAGCCAAGTTTCACCACCAAACTTGGCTAGCTTCAAAACCCACCAAAATGAAAAATTTCTTGCACCAAGATTTTTACAGTAGCCTTATGGTGATATAAAGAGGCCATTCCAAGCATCAAACCCCAAAAACCAACACTTTCAAAATTTCCCAAAAGTTGGCCCATGCATCACAAACTTAGCCAAGTTTCACCACCAAACTTGGCTAGCTTCAAACCCCACCAAAATGAAAAATTTCTTGCACCAAGATTTTTACAGTAGCCTTATGGTGATATAAAGAGGCCATTCCAAGCATCAAACCCCAAAAACCAACACTTTAAAAATTTCCCAAAAGTTGGCCCATGCACCACAAACTTAGCCAAGTTTCACCACCAAACTTGGCTAGCTTCAAAACCCACCAAAATGAAAAATTTCTTGCACCAAGATTTTTACAGTAGCCTTATGGTGATATAAAGAGGCCATTCCAAGCATCAAACCCCAAAAACCAACACTTTCAAAATTTCCCAAAAGTTGGCCCATGCACCACAAACTTAGCCAAGTTTCACCACCAAACTTGGCTAGCTTCAAAACCCACCAAAATGAAAAATTTCTTGCACCAAGATTTTTACAGTAGCAATTTGGTGATATAAAGAGGCCATTCCAAGCACCAAACCCCAAAAACCAACACTTTGAAAAATTCCCAAAACTTGGTCCATGCACCACAAACTTAGCCAACTTTCACCACCAAACTTGGCTAGCTTCAAACCCCACCAAAATGAAAAATTTCTTGCACCAAGATTTTTACAGTAGCAATTTGGTGATATAAAGAGGCCATTCCAAGCATCAAACCCCAAAAACCAACACTTTCAAAATTTCCCAAAACTTGGCCCATGCACCACAAACTTAGCCAAGTTTCACCACCAAACTTGGCTAGCTTCAAAACCCACCAAAATGAAAAATTTCTTGCACCAAGATTTTTACAGTAGCCTTATGGTGATATAAAGAGGCCATTCCAAGCATCAAACCCCAAAAACCAACACTTTCAAAATTTCCCAAAACTTGGCCCATGCACCACAAACTTAGCCAAGTTTCACCACCAAACTTGGCTAGCTTCAAACCCCACCAAAATGAAAAATTTCTTGCACCAAGATTTTTACAGTAGCAATTTGGTGATATAAAGAGGCCATTCCAAGCACCAAACCCCAAAAACCAACACTTTGAAAAATTCCCAAAACTTGGTCCATGCACCACAAACTTAGCCAACTTTCACCACCAAACTTGGCTAGCTTCAAAACCCACCAAAATGAAAAATTTCTTGCACCAAGATTTTTACAGTAGCCTTATGGTGATATAAAGAGGCCATTCCAAGCATCAAACCCCAAAAACCAACACTTTCAAAATTTCCCAAAACTTGGCCCATGCACCACAAACTTAGCCAAGTTTCACCACCAAACTTGGCTAGCTTCAAACCCCACCAAAATGAAAAATTTCTTGCACCAAGATTTTTACAGTAGCCTTATGGTGATATAAAGAGGCCATTCCAAGCATCAAACCCCAAAAACCAACACTTTCAAAATTTCCCAAAACTTGGTCCATGCACCACAAACTTAGGCAACTTTCACCACCAAACTTGGCTAGCTTCAAAACCCACCAAAATGAAAAATTTCTTGCACCAAGATTTTCATGGTAGCATTGTGGTGATATAAAGAGGACATTCCAACCATTAAACCCCTAAAACCACGACTGTGAAAATTATCCATAACTTGGCGCAAGTATATAGTCTTTGGCCTTTGACAAAATATTTGCAGCCTCGAGTGCAAAAAACATACAAATTTTTTTTGGTGCAGCTTAGAAAAGAAAAAGTGATTAGAATTTCGTTTAAGATAGGGGAGGGCGAATCAAAGCGACAAGGGCTGAATCTCAGTGGATCGTGGCAGCAAGGCCACTCTGCCACTTACAATACCCCGTCGCGTATTTAAGTCGTCTGCAAAGGATTCTACCCGTCGCTTGATGGGAATTGCGCTTCAAGGCGTCTCATAAGGCTTATTCACCTTACAAGGTTCACCAACGGCACGTGC
>JAFNIE010002136.1:0-11239 GCA_027742785.1 Vigna reflexopilosa | reverse complement strand
ACGAACTGAGGCGAAGTGGACGAACTTGACGAAGTGGAATCGAAGTGGAGGAACATGGACGAAGTTGACGAAGTGGAAGACGTGCAGCAAGTGAAATGAAGTAGAGGAAGTTGAGGAAGGAAGTAGGCGATGTTAAGGAAGTGAGACGAAGTCCTTGTCTGACGAAGTGGAACGAAGTGGAAGAAGTTTACGAAGTGGAGGAAGTGGAAGAAAGTGGAGCGGAAGGGGACAAAAATTGACGAACTTGACGCAGTGGGACGAAGGGGCCGAAACCTGACGAAGTTGACGAATTGGACGGAGAGAGATGAAGAAGGGACGAGAAGGATGAAGTGGATGAAGTGGAACGGAAGGGGAGCAAGTCGGACGAAGTAAACGAACAGTGGACCCCCGAAAGTCGACGGAAAGTCGACGAAGTTGGAACGAAAGCTGAAGGAAGTGGAGAAATGGAGGGAAGGGGACGAAGTAGGGACCGAAGTGGAAAAAAGGGAGGAAGGGTAGACGCCGTGGCCGAAGGGGACGAAGTGGAGGACGTGGAGAAGTGGAGGGAAGTGGAGGCAAGTGGAGGAAGTAGAGGAAGTGGACGAAGTGGACGAAGTGGACGAGACGTGAACGAAGTGTGAGGAAGTGGCGTGAAGTGGCTGAAAAGTGGAGGAAGTGGAAAGAAGGTGGACCAAGTGGACGAAACTGGCGGAAGTGGACGAAGTCGGACGAAGTGGAGGAAGTGGAGGAAGTGGAGGAGGTCGAGGAAGTGGACGAACTTGACGAAGTGGACAAAAATGGACCCGAAGTTTGAGGAAAGGGGCGAAGTGGGGGACAGGTGGAGTGGAGTAGGACAAAGTTGACGAAGTGGAAGAAGGTGGAGGAAGTGACTGTACTGGAGGAAGTGGAGGGAACTGGACGATGTTGATGAAGTAGAGGAAAGTCAGACGAACGTTGACGAAGTTGGCCAAATGATGGACGAAATCTTGACGAAGTGGAGGAAAGTGGACGAAGGGGACTGATGAGGAGGGGTCGCACCTCCCACAAAAGTTCATTGCCGACTATTAATGCAGTACAGTACTAGGAAGTGACTCCTCGGGTCGTCTCTCAAGGACGCAATTTTGTTCAGTCGTCAGATCAAAACAGCAGCAGTGGGGGGGGGGGTTTTTTGAAAGATTTTTGTGAATGCAACTGAACTTAAATAAGCACTAATGCAAACAGAAATGGAAAAACGGTCTCAATTACAAAATTAAAGCATTGGTTTACTAAAGCTAACATTACTTTTAAATTAAAGGAGTGAAAATTAACCCAATTTAAAAGAGTGAAAATTAACTTTGTGATGATTAACATTGAAAGGAAAATATGGTAATCAAGCAAAGATCACCTTGAAAAATTAGCCCCAACCATCTCAAACCTCAAATGTATGGCAATATGAAAATTGTAACAAAAACACAAGAAGAAACTTAAGAATAGAATCCAAAGCATTTAAGATAATTTAAAAAAAAAAACAACCTTGGAGGCATCTATCTCTAGGGACGTGGCAGCTCTATGCTTACTAAATGCAAAGAAAATTAAAAACTTCACTGCTCCCCTTCATCCAATATCGTGTACACCTTAATCAAATAAAAGAAACCCTTTAACCCCTTGCGCATGTTGCTGAGAATCCACAGGGAACCGAGAAAGGTGACACCACTCCCATTCTAGAAAATCACCGAGCTTTATCTAAATTGAAAAGTGAAGCCAGCACCTTTCCCCCATTCATCCAAACCACATCTCCTATTCCCATATGAAAAACATCCACGTGCTTCATTCATATGCGTTGCCAGCTCCTGGAATCAACCGGGGGGCTCACCAACATCTCTTCTTCCCGCCGCTGCAGGCATTCACGGGGTTCTTCAAGCTGCACATTTTTCGTGGCACTGGCAACGCCTGTTCAATCCCATACCTTCTAGATCCATCAATATTAAATCATCATAAAGACATCTCTCCTTCTTCCGTACTCTCCCCTGCATTCCCAGCGCCTTCATCACGCCTTTCCTTTCCATTCTCTCGGTGCTCTCCCTACACACACATTGCAAACTGGCATCCCGTGCAGCTACCTCCAGGCCGTCTTCCATTAATGTGCGTGACACGTGTTCCGTGCCATTAAATAAGCACACGAACTCACTCTGCATGCCACGGCCAGGTGTCGTTTTGGAACGTTCTAAAACGTTAATGGAATCCAAGTGGCAGCAGGCGAATGGACGTTCGTCCTGCCTGGGGAGAGAAAACTGAATTCTGGAAAACTCTTCCCCTTCTCTGCACACTTCATCTTCTTCCTCCAACTCTCTGATCTCAAACTCTCTATTTTCTCTCTAGAACCTCCATCTTCTCTCTTCTGCAACTCACCCTCCTTTGCTCCGTTCACGTTTCAGCACCGTGAGAAGCGTCCCTGCACCGTGAGCTTTCCATCAAACCGATTGGTTTTGGATTCTGAAACGGGTAAGTTTCACGTCCTCAACTACTCTTCATTTTCAACATGCAAGCTTCCTTTTGAATCTGCATGAGTCTTCTCTGAACCATTATTTGGTTTCTGTAATTTTAGTTTAAGGAAGTTTTGGGTTGAATCGTAAAGGGTAGAAAAGAGGGTACTGGGATCTGATTTTTCTGAAGAACGAACGTACACTGCTGGATCCGGGTAAGGGAAGCTTATTGGTTTAATTCATGTGATGTTTGTACTGCATGCGCGTATGTGATGCTTGAAAATATGATTTCTGATATTTGACTTTTGAGTTTATGAACATGATGCTGAGATGATATATGAAAGTGTTGCATGTATGTACTGGGAACTATACATTTGTGCGTATGAATGTTCTGTAAATTTGTATGTACTGTGATTTTGATATTTGATGTTGGTATATGATTTTGATTCAAAGATTGAGAAGTTGAGAGTATACTGTGATACGATTAATTGAATGAATGTAAGTTATACTGGAAAATGAGTTACTGTAAAAGAGGATTTTTATATGAAAAATGCATGAAATTGAACGTTCGTATCGATACGGTCATTGACCGTTCGGTATTATCAGTAAATTCTAGTAGTAGTTGGACCCTTTCATTTGGAAAGGATTTCCTTTGAGGACGAACGCCCTCTTAAATAGCTTTATGTTTGAGCATTTGGCCAGACGTACCCTTCATGAGTGTTGCGTGAGAATTGAGAAGCTTGATAACATCCTTTTGAACTCTTAGTCAGTTTGTAAGACATGAATTTTAAGTATCTTATCTTATAGAAATCCCAAACTTCTTTGATTTTGAATCAGTAAAAGTTCCCTACCTGAAAACGTACGTCCTGAGGTGACGTTCGGTCTTAGACCGAACGCTCGCCCTAAAATTTTAAAATGTGAAGTAGCGCTCGGTCTGATACCGAACGCTCGTCCAATAAGTATGTGATAAAGAACGCTCGGTCATATACCGAACGTTCGTTCCTTCTCTAAATTATTAGCGAACGGTAATAGCGTTCGTCCTGAAATTGAAATAGCGTTCGTCCATAAATCCAAACAGCGTTCGTCCAATATCTTTAATAACGTTCGTCCAAAGACTTCAGTGACGTTCGTCCAAAATTCATCAAAAGTCTATTTTCACGCTCGGTCATTGACTGGCGGCTTGTACCCTGAATTAAATCTTGTTCAGTTTATTTATCTAAACAACTTATGATTTTACCTATCCATTAGATTCTTTCAAAGTGCTACGGAACTTAGATTTTTCTAAGTATTATTTGGATCGTTCTAGAATCAGTTCATTTAACTGGTTCAAAGGAGTCTTTCTCGGTCTAGCTCTTGACGTTCGTCCTCGTTATGAAGGGGAGTGAACGTTCGTCTTTTAATGCAAGTGAAACAAAGAATGAAAGTGGTAATAAGAGGTTGAATTAAGATGTGCGAACACCATGAGGAATGAAATTGTGATTGTGGATTTGAACGAGCGTTCCAGGGTGGAACGACTCTTGATTGGAAATTGAGATTTGTGAGTATGAACGTGGTAAGCTTAGATGGTGGTTCATCCTGATATTCCGTGAGTGCTCGTTCTCAAGTAGAGATGAGTATGTCATGCGTGGGAATGGCAGGAGATCTAGTCCATAACTGTAACTTGGACATAAAAGACTAACCTCAGGTGGCTAACTGATGAGTATTCCAGTCACTCACCTGGGTGCACGGACACCTTAGCTACACAGGATTCATACATGTCCGGACGGTCGGTCTAGTATCAGGGTCTTGATGGAGTGAATGTATTGATTTGAATGCATGTGTTATGAATGAATGGATATGTTTGATATGTATAAACTGTATGTTTGACTTGAATTAAATTCAATAAGCTTACCCTTGCATTTCCATTGTGTTGTCTTGTATATGTATATCCGTCATGTCCTTGCAATGATCATCCGTGTGGATGGGAGCAGAAGGTGATACTTCCTTGGAGCAAACACTGGAAGAGGAGATCCTTGCTGAAGAAAAAATTTAGTTGAAGTGGAAGTGAAGGCCGAACAGTGAACATTCGGTTTGAGGTAGTGTAATTAGATTAGTGAGCGGCTGTGAGCGAGCGCTCTTTTGTGGTTTGTAAATAGTTGGACGTTCGGTTATTGTTTTGAAAACCGGTCGTTCTAATTCTTTTGTGAACGCTCGTTATTTATGTGTACATGTAAGGCCGTTCGGCCACTTTTGCACTCTCGTTATTTGTAAAACTGCTTTATTGTATTAATACATGTTAATATTCTATTATATAGTTGCTGACTGTATAATTTTGGGATGTTACATTATTGGTATCAGAGCAGTTTTGTTCTCTTAAGGACGCTGTAGGTTATGAGTGCATTGCGTTTTTGCTGTGTGCTTATTATGTGTTTGATGAGTTATTATTTTTAACTCTTGAACAATTCTAACGTTCGTTTTCTCTGGTCCAGAGGACGAATGGCGCCTAGATTACCTCCTCCCCCGCAGCCTAACGAATCTGACGCTCCCAACCACAATAGGATGTTGGAGGCTGTGATTGAGAGATTACAGCAACAAAATACCACTCTAATGGAGCAGAACGCTGCTGCTCTACAGAGTTTGGAGGCTGCACGCATCAACTCTGAAGCCACTCAAAGGCAGCTGATGGAGATTATTGCTGCCACCAGGGGTACGCCTGGAGCGTCCTCTTCAAACGCTGCCCCACATACTGCTGAGTGGAGTTTGGAGAGCTTCCTGCAGCATCACCCAGCTAAGTTCAGTGGGAAGTGCCTCCCTGACGAGGCTGATCAATGGTTGGGGGATATGGAACGGATTTTCAACGCCAAACGGTGCCCAGATGCAAATCGGTTGGCGTACGCTGAATATTTACTCACTGGAGAAGCGAGTCACTGGTGGGCGAGCGTGAAAGCTATATTGACGGACGCGCACAGCCCCATTAATTGGGAAGTATTCAGGACAAAGTTTTATGAGGAATATTTCCCAGACAGCGTGCGGTTTGCTAAGGAAGTGGAATTTCTTCAACTAGTCCAGGGAGGGATGTCCGTTTCAGAGTACACAAATAAGTTCAAGCACTTGGTAAGATTCAACACTATGGCGACAAGTGAGCAGTGGCAGTGTAGAAAGTTTGAGAACGGGCTGAGAAGTGATCTCAAGGTGTTGATCTCTAGCTTGTGCATTCGGACGTTTCCAGCCATGGTTGAGAGGGCCAAAGTGCTGGAGAAAAATATGGCTGAGGCGGAACAACAGAAGAAACAACAAATGTCAAGAGGGCCAATTCTGTCGAGACCCAATGTGAATAGGAACAGGACCCCGTACGCTCGTCCAGCTCAGGCGAGTGGATCGCAAGCTATGGTAGTTGCTGGACAATCAAACCAACAAGGGCCGGTTAAATGCTTTCAGTGTGGAGGACCCCATTTCAGATCCTCATGCCCTCAATTGGTAGGAGTAAAGTACTGCTCACGTTGTAGAAGACATGGCCACCTAGAGAACGAGTGCAATATGGGTGGACGTGCAGTGATGAGACCACCCAACACTGGAAGAAATCAGACTAGAGGTGGTGGACGAGCCCAGGCTGTTGGACGTGTATATGCGATCACGGGTGCAGAAGCAGCGAGCTCAGGTACGCTCGTCACTGGCCAGTGCTTGTTGTATGGAATGAATTGTTGTGTGTTGTTTGACTCGGGGGCGACACACTCCTTCATCTCGAAGGCGTGCGTTGATAAGTTGGGGTTAGTGGAGAGCGAGATGCAGTTTGATTTAGTGGTGTCAACACCAGCTGCTGGTGAGGTGAGAACGTCTACCGTATGTGTTAGATGTCCTCTTGAGGTTGAAGGGCGTAAGTATAAGGTGAACCTCATATGTTTGCCTCTCAAAGACTTAGAAGTAATTCTGGGAATGGATTGGCTGAATACCAATCGCATTCTCATAGATTGTGGAGCTAAGGAGTTGATTTTTCCGGAAGAAAATGACGAAGAGTTGGGGGTGACACTCGGCCAGTTGAAAGAAGACATCATGGAGGGCGCGAGTTGTTTCTTGATTATGACGCATGAAGACATAGGGGTTGTGGATAAGAGCTGTGAACGTTCGTCCAATAAGTACACTGAAGGACGAGCGGTGGTGGACGAATTCCCGGACGTCTTTCCGGATGAGGTGCCTGGATTACCACCCGTTCGTGAGGTTGAGTTTACCATTGACTTGGTGACAACCGCAGCTCCCATATCCGTTCAACCATACAGAATGGCACCTGCTGAATTGGTTGAACTCAAGAAACAAATTGAAGAATTGATGGACAAGAGGTTCATCCGTCCAAGCGTGTCACCTTGGGGAGCGCCCGTATTGTTAGTAAAGAAGAAGGATGGCAGCTCTCGGCTTTGTATTGATTATCGTCAATTGAATAAGCTGACCATCAAGAATAAATACCCACTGCCTCGGATTGACGATCTACTTGATCAATTGCATGGAGCGAGCGTCTTCTCAAAGATTGATCTAAGATCGGGTTATCATCAGATTCGAGTTAAAGATGAGGACATTCAGAAGACGGCCTTTAGATCTCGGTACGGACACTATGAGTACGTAGTGATGCCGTTCGGCGTGACGAACGCTCCAGCTGTTTTTATGGATTACATGAATCGCATCTTTAGGCCGTATTTGGACAAGTTCGTGGTAGTGTTCATTGATGATATTCTCATCTACTCCAAGAGCTGTGAAGAGCATGAAGAGCACTTAAGGGTGGTACTTGGAGTGTTGAGAGAAAAAGAACTGTATGCTAAGTTATCCAAGTGTGAATTCTGGATGAAGGAAGTACAGTTCTTGGGTCACGTTGTGTCCGCGGGTGGAATTTCAGTTGATCCTGCTAAGGTGCGAGCGGTCATGGAATGGGAGAGTCCACGCTCTGTCACGGAAGTGAGAAGTTTCGTGGGGCTCGCAGGCTATTATAGGAGGTTTATAGAAGGATTTTCTAAGATAGTAGCACCCTTAACCCAGCTGACCAGGAAGGACCAACCATTTGCATGGACGGATTTGTGTGAAGAACGCTTCCAAGAGCTGAAGCAGAAGCTGACGAGCGCTCCAGTCCTAGTGATTCCAGACACGGCTAAGCCATTTGAGGTTTACTGTGATGCATCTCACCAAGGTTTGGGGTGCGTTCTAATGCAAGAAAGACGAGCGGTGGCGTATGCCTCTCGGCAATTGAAGATACATGAGAAGAATTATCCAACACACGACCTAGAGCTGGCAGCGGTCGTCTTTGCCTTGAAGATTTGGAGGCATTACTTGTATGGATCCGTCTTTCAAGTTTTCAGTGATCATAAGAGTCTCAAGTACCTCTTTGATCAAAAGGAGTTGAATATGAGGCAACGGAGGTGGCTGGAATTCCTAAAAGATTATGACTTTGAGTTGCTTTATCATCCTGGTAAAGCGAACGTGGTGGCGGACGCTCTTAGCAGAAAGGTGGTGCATGTGTCATCCATGATGGTACGTGAATTGAGCCTTGTGGAAAGCTTTAGAGACTTAAGGTTGCAGTTCGATTTGGAACCGAACAGCATCAAATGCTGCAACCTTAGGATATCCAGTAGCGTGTTTGAACGAATCAGAATGAAGCAGTTTGAGGATGAAGAATTAATGAAGATAAGAGGCGCGCTCGGCACAGATCAAGGAAAGGGGTTCAACGCTGGGACGGACGGCCTACTACGTTACATGGGTAGGACGTGCGTTCCCAATGATGGAGAATTGAAACGGATCATTTTGGCCGAAGGACACCACAGCCGTCTTAGCATGCACCCAGGCATGACTAAGATGTATCACGATTTGAAGCAATCATTCTGGTGGCCAGGGATGAAGAATGATGTTGCACGCTTTGTGGCATCATGTCTAACATGTCAACGTGCTAAAGCTGAATACCAAAGACCGGGCGGCCTACTGCAACCTTTGGAGATTCCCGAATGGAAGTGGGACAGCATTTCAATGGACTTCGTGACACACTTGCCTCGCACATTCAAGAATCACGATTCCATTTGGGTGATAGTGGATCGCTTAACGAAGAGTGCTCATTTCCTACCCATCAACCTGAAGATGTCACTGACTAACTTAGCCAAACTCTATATTAGAGAGATCGTTCGTCTGCATGGAGTGCCGTCCAGCATCATCTCTGACCGAGACACAAGGTTCACCTCTCGGTTTTGGCAGTCGTTGCAAAGTGAGCTGGGCAGTAAACTCCAAATGAGTTCAGCGTACCACCCTCAGACGGACGGTCAATCCGAGAGAACAATCCAGACGCTTGAAGACTTGCTAAGAACGTGCGTACTCGATCACATGGGCGTTTGGGATGAGGTCTTGCCTTTAGTTGAGTTCACCTACAACAACAGCTTCCAGTCAAGCATTGGAATGGCTCCCTTCGAAGCACTATACGGACGTAGATGCCGCACACCACTTTGCTGGTTTCAAGAAGGAGAAAACATATTAACAGGACCGGAGCTCGTTCAACAAACAACTGAAAAGGTGAAGCTGATTCAAGAGAGGTTGAAGACGTCCAGAAGTAGGCAAAAGTCATATGCAGACAAGAGGAGACGACCTCTGGAGTTCAAAGCTGGCGATCATGTTTTTCTAAGGGTAAATCCAACTACTGGAGTAGGACGAGCGTTGAGATCAAAGAAGTTGTCTCCCAAGTTCGTGGGGCCATATCAGATTTTGAGAAGGATTGGACCTGTTGCATACGAGCTAGCCTTGCCTCCACAATTGTCCAACCTTCATCCAGTGTTTCACGTCTCGCAACTTCGAAAGTACGTAGCTGATCCCTCGCACATATTGGAGCTGGAGAATGTTCGTCTTCGTCAAGACCGAACGTTTGAGATGAAGCCAATTCGCATTGAAGACGAACGCACCAAGCTATACAAAGGAAAGGACGTTCGTTTAGTAAAAGTGGTGTGGGACGACAAAACTGGTGACTCTACGTGGGAAGTTGAAGATGCCATGAAGGACTTATATCCTCATCTATTTCCTGGTGAGTCTTCAATTTTCGAGGACGAAAATTTTTGTAGTTAGGGGGATTGTCACGCCCCATTAATTAGTGTGCTTAGTCACCACTCTGCTTCCATTAATGTGCGTGACACGTGTTCCGTGCCATTAAATAAGCACACGAACTCACTCTGCATGCCACGGCCAGGTGTCGTTTTGGAACGTTCTAAAACGTTAATGGAATCCAAGTGGCAGCAGGCGAATGGACGTTCGTCCTGCCTGGGGAGAGAAAACTGAATTCTGGAAAACTCTTCCCCTTCTCTGCACACTTCATCTTCTTCCTCCAACTCTCTGATCTCAAACTCTCTATTTTCTCTCTAGAACCTCCATCTTCTCTCTTCTGCAACTCACCCTCCTTTGCTCCGTTCACGTTTCAGCACCGTGAGAAGCGTCCCTGCACCGTGAGCTTTCCATCAAACCGATTGGTTTTGGATTCTGAAACGGGTAAGTTTCACGTCCTCAACTACTCTTCATTTTCAACATGCAAGCTTCCTTTTGAATCTGCATGAGTCTTCTCTGAACCATTATTTGGTTTCTGTAATTTTAGTTTAAGGAAGTTTTGGGTTGAATCGTAAAGGGTAGAAAAGAGGGTACTGGGATCTGATTTTTCTGAAGAACGAACGTACACTGCTGGATCCGGGTAAGGGAAGCTTATTGGTTTAATTCATGTGATGTTTGTACTGCATGCGCGTATGTGATGCTTGAAAATATGATTTCTGATATTTGACTTTTGAGTTTATGAACATGATGCTGAGATGATATATGAAAGTGTTGCATGTATGTACTGGGAACTATACATTTGTGCGTATGAATGTTCTGTAAATTTGTATGTACTGTGATTTTGATATTTGATGTTGGTATATGATTTTGATTCAAAGATTGAGAAGTTGAGAGTATACTGTGATACGATTAATTGAATGAATGTAAGTTATACTGGAAAATGAGTTACTGTAAAAGAGGATTTTTATATGAAAAATGCATGAAATTGAACGTTCGTATCGATACGGTCATTGACCGTTCGGTATTATCAGTAAATTCTAGTAGTAGTTGGACCCTTTCATTTGGAAAGGATTTCCTTTGAGGACGAACGCCCTCTTAAATAGCTTTATGTTTGAGCATTTGGCCAGACGTACCCTTCATGAGTGTTGCGTGAGAATTGAGAAGCTTGATAACATCCTTTGAACTCTTAGTCAGTTTGTAAGACATGAATTTTAAGTATCTTATCTTATAGAAATCCCAAACTTCTTTGATTTTGAATCAGTAAAAGTTCCCTACCTGAAAACGTACGTCCTGAGGTGACGTTCGGTCCTTAGACCGAACGCTCGCCCTAAAATTTTAAAATGTGAAGTAGCGCTCGGTCTGATACCGAACGCTCGTCCAATAAGTATGTGATAAAGAACGCTCGGTCATATACCGAACGTTCGTTCCTTCTCTAAATTATTAGCGAACGGTAATAGCGTTCGTCCTGAAATTGAAATAGCGTTCGTCCATAAATCCAAACAGCGTTCGTCCAATATCTTTAATAACGTTCGTCCAAAGACTTCAGTGACGTTCGTCCAAAATTCATCAAAAGTCTATTTTCACGCTCGGTCATTGACTGGCGGCTTGTACCCTGAATTAAATCTTGTTCAGTTTATTTATCTAAACAACTTATGATTTTACCTATCCATTAGATTCTTTCAAAGTGCTACGGAACTTAGATTTTTCTAAGTATTATTTGGATCGTTCTAGAATCAGTTCATTTAACTGGTTCAAAGGAGTCTTTCTCG
>JAFNIE010002135.1:0-11290 GCA_027742785.1 Vigna reflexopilosa | reverse complement strand
AAGTGGAGGAAGTGGATGAAGTAGAGGAAGTGGAGGAACTGGACGAAGTGGTCGAACTAGGGCAAGTGGACGTAGTTGACGAAGTGGACGAAGTGGAGGAAGATGAGGAAGTGGACGAAGTGGAGGAATTGGAGGAAGTGGAGGAAGTGAAGGAACTGGAGGAATTGGAGGAATTGGACGAAGTGGACGAAGTTGAAGAAGTGGAAGAAGTGGACGAAGTGGACAAAGTGGAGGAAGTGGAAGAAGTGGAGGAAGTTGACAAAGTCGACGATGTTGATGAAGTGGAGGAAGTGGACGAAATGGAGGAAGTTGAAGAAGTGGAGGAAGTGGAGGAAGTGGAGGAAGCTGAGGAAGTGGAGGAAGTCGAGGAAGTTGACGAATTGGACGAAGTTGACGAAGTGGACGAAGTGGAAGAAGTGGAGGAAGTGGGGGAGGTGGAGGAAGTAGAGGAAGCGAACGAAGTGGACGAAGTTTATGAAATGGAGGAAGTGGTTGACGTGCAGGAAGTGGAGGAAGTGGACGAAGTTGACGAAGTTGAAGAAGTGGAGGAAGTGGAGGAAGTGGAAGAAGTTGCGGAAGTGGAGGAAGTGGAGGAATTGGAGGAAGTGGATGAAGTAGAGGAAGTGGACGAAGTGGTGGAAGTGGAGGAAGTGGAGGAAGTGGACAAACGGGACGAAGTGGACGAAGTGGAGGAAGTCGATGAAGTGGAGGAAGTGGAGGAAGTGGACGAGGTGGACGAAGTTGACGAACTGGACGAAGTGGACGAAGTTGACGAAGTGGAGGAAAGGGAGGAAGTGGAGGAAGTAGAGGAAGTGGAGGAAGTTGAAGAAGTGGAAGAAGTGGACGCAGTGGACGAAGTGGAGGAAGTGCACAAAGTGTACGAAGTGGATGAAGTTGAAGAAGTGGAAGAAGTGGACGAAGTGGACGACATTGAGGACGAATTGGTCGAAGTGGACGAAGTTGACAAAGTGGAGGAAGTGGACGAAGCTGACGAAGTGGAGGTAGGGGAGGAAGTGGATGAAGTGGAAGAAGTGAAGGAAGTGGAGGAAGTGGAGGAAGTGGAAGAAGTGGACAAAGTGGACGAAGTGGAAGAAGTGGAGGAAATTGACGAAGTGGACGAAGTTGACGAAGTTGACGAAGTGGAAGAAGTGGACAAAGTGGTCCAAGTGGACGAAGTTGACGAAGTGGAGGAAGTGGACGAAGTTGACGAAGTGGAGGTAGTGGAGGAAGTGGAGGAAGTGCAGAAAGTGGAGGTAGTGGAGGAAGTGGAGGAAGTGGAGGAAGTGGAGGAAGTGGAGGAGGTGGAGGAAGTGGATGAAGTAGGGGAAGTGGAGGAAGTGGAGGAGGTGGACAAACTGGACGAAGTTGACGAAGTTGACGAAGTGGAGGAAGTGGAGGAAATGGAGGAAATGGACGAAGTTGACGAAGTGGAGGAAGTGGAGGAAGTGGAGGAAGTGGGGAACTGGAGGAAGCGGAGGAAGTTGACGAAGTTGACAAAGTCGAAGAAGTGGACAAAGTGGAAGAGTGGACAAAGTGGAGGAAGTGAACGAAGTTGACGAAGTGGAGGAAGTGTAGGAAGTGGACGAAGTTGACGAACTGGAGGAAGTTGACGTAGTGGACAAAGTTGTTAAATTGGACGAAGTGGACGAAGCTGACAAAGTGGAGGAAGTGGAGGAAGTGGAGGAAGTGGAGGAAGTGGACGAGGTGGACGAAGTGGAGGAAGTAGACGATGTTGACGAATTGGAGGAAGTAGAGGAAGAGGAGGAAGTGGAGGAAGTGGACGAAGTTGACGAAGTTGAAGAAGTGGAGGAAGTGGAAGAGTGGACGAAATGGAGAAAGAAGATGAAGTGGAGGAAGTGGTGGAAGTGTAGGAAGTGGTCGAAGTCGACGAAGTGGAGGAAATGGACGAAGTTGACGAATTGGAGGAAAGGGAGGAAGTGGAGGAAGTAGAGGAAGTGGAGGAAGTGGACGAAGTTGACGAAGTTGAAGAAGTGGAAGAAGTGGACGAAGTGGAGGAAGTGTACAAAGTGTACGAAGTGGACGAAGTGGATGAAGTTAAAGAAGTGGAAGAAGTGGACGAAGTGAAAGAAGTGGAGGATGTGGAAGAAGTGAAGGAAGTGGAGGAAGTGGAGGAAGTGGAAGAAGTGGACGAAGTGGAGGACAAGGTGGTCGAAGTGGACGAAATTGACGAAGTGGAGGAAGTGGACGAAGCTGACGAAGTGGAGGTAGGGGAGGAAGTGGAGGAAGTGGAAGAAGTGAAGGAAGTGGAGGAAGTGGAGGAAGTGGAAGAAGTGGAGGAAGTGGATGAAGTAGAGGAAGTGGAGTAACTGGACGAAGTGGTCGAACTAGGGCAAGTGGACGTAGTTGACGAAGTGGACGAAGTGAAGGAAGTGAAGGAACTGGAGGAATTGAAGGAATTGGACGAAGTGGACGAAGCTGAAGAAGTGGAAGAAGTGGACAAAGTGGAGGAAGTGGAAGAAGTGGAGTTCATGAAGTGGAGGAAGTGGACGAAATGGAGGAAGTGGAAGAAGTGGAGGAAGTGGAGGAAGCTGAGGAAGTGGAGGAAGTCGAGGAAGTTGACGAATTGGACGAAGTTGACGAAGTGGACGAAGTGGAAGAAGTGGAGGAAGTGGGGGAAGTGGAGGAAGTAAAGGAAGCGAACGAAGTGGACGAAGTTATGAAATGGAGGAAGTGGTTGACGTGCAGGAAGTGGAGGAAGTGGACGAAGTTGACGAAGTTGAAGAAGTGGAGGAAGTGGAGGAAGTGGAAGAAGTTGCGGAAGTGGAGGAATTGGAGGAAGTGGATGAAGTAGAGGAAGTGGACGAAGTGGTGGAAGTGGACGAAGTGGAGGAAGTGGACAAACTGGACGAAGTGGACGAAGTGGAGGAAGTCGATGAAGTGGAGGAAGTGGAGGAAGTGGACGAGGTGGACGAAGTTGACGAACTGGACGAAGTGGACGAAGTTGACGAAGTGGAGGAAAGGGAGGAAGTGGAGGAAGTAGAGGAAGTGGAGGAAGTTGAAGAAGTGGACGCAGTGGACGAAGTGGAGGAAGTGAACAAAGTGTACGAAGTGGACGAAGTGGATGAAGTTGAAGAAGTGGAAGAAGTGGACGAAGTGGAGGACAAATTGGTCGAAGTGGACGAAGTTGACAAAGTGGAGGAAGTGGATGAAGCTGACGAAGTGGAGGTAGGGGAGGAAGTGGATGAAGTGGAAGAAGTGAAGGAAGTGGAGGAAGTGGAGGAAGTGGAGGAAGTGGAAGAAGTGGACAAAGTGGACGAAGTGGAAGAAGTGGAGGAATTTGACGAAGTGGACGAAGTGGAAGAAGTGGAAGAAGTGGACAAAGTGGAAGAAGTGGACAAAGTGGTCCAAGTGGACGAAGTTGATGAAGTGGACGAAGGGGACGAAGTTGACGAAGTGGAGGTAGTGGAGGAAGTGGAGGAAGTGCAGAAAGTGGAGGTAGTGGAGGAAGTGGAGGAAGTGGAGGAAGTGGAGGAAGTGGAGGAGGTGGAGGAAGTGGATGATGTAGGGGAAGTGGAGGAAGTGGAGGAGGTGGACAAACTGGACGAAGTGGACGAAGTTGACGAAGTGGAGGAAGTGGAGGAAATGGAGGAAAAGGACGAAGTTGACGAAGTGGAGGAAGTGGAGGAAGTGGGGGAACTGGAGGAAGCGGAGGAAGTTGACGAAGTTGACAAAGTCGAAGAAGTGGACAAAGTAGAAGAGTGGACAAAGTGGAGGAAGTGAAGGAAGTTGACGAAGTGGAGGAAGTGTAGGAAGTGGACGAAGTTGACGAGCTGGAGGAAGTTGTCGAAGTGGACAAAGTTGTTAAATTGGACGAAGTGGACGAAGCTGACAAAATGGAGGAAGTGGAGTAAGTGGAGGAAGCGAAGGAAGTGGAGGAAGTGGAGGAAGTGGAGGAGGTGGACGAAGTGGAGGAAGTGGAGGAAGTAGACGATGTGACGAATTGGAGGAAGTAGAGGAAGAGGAGGAAGTGGAGGAAGTGGACGAAGTTGACGAAGTTGAAGAAGTGGAGGAAGTGGAAGAGTGGACGAAGTGGAGAAAGAAGATGAAGTGGAGGAAGTGGCGGAACTGTAGGAAGTGGTCGAAGTCGACGAAGTGGACGAAGTGGAGGAAATGGACGAAGTTGACGAATTGGAGGAAAGGGAGGAAGTGGAGGAAGTAGAGGAAGTGGAGGAAGTGGACGAAGTTGACGAAGTTGAAGAAGTGGAAGAAGTGGAGGAAGTGGACGAAGTGGAGGAAGTGTACAAAGTGTACGAAGTGGACGAAGTGGACGAAGTGGATGAAGTTAAAGAAGTGGAAGAATTGGACGAAGTGGAGGACGAGGTGGTCGAAGTGGACGAAATTGACGAAGTGGAGGAAGTGGACGAAGCTGACGAAGTGGAGGTAGGGGAGGAAGTGGAGGAAGTGGAAGAAGTGAAGGAAGTGGAGGAAGTGTAGGAAGTGGAAGAAGTGGAGGAAGTGGATGAAGTAGAGGAAGTGGAGGAACTGGACGAAGTGGTCGAACTGGAGCAAGTGGACGTAGTTGACGAAGTGGAGGAATTGGAGGAAGTGGAGGAAGTGAAGGAACTGGAGGAATTGGAGGAATTGGACGAAGTGGACGAAGTTGAAGAAGTGGAAGAAGTGGACGAAGTGGACAAAGTGGAGGAAGTGGAAGAAGTGGAGGAAGTTGACAAAGTCGACGAAGTTCATGAAGTGGAGGAAGTGGACGAAATGGATGAAGTGGAAGAAGTGGAGGAAGTGGAGGAAGCTGAGGAAGTGGAGGAAGTCGAGGAAGTGACGAATTGGACGAAGTTGACGAAGTGGACGAAGTGGAGGAGGTGGGGGAAGTGGAGGAAGTAGAGGAAGCGAACGAAGTGGACGAAGTTTATGAAATTGAGGAAGTGGTTGACGTGCAGGAAGTGGAGGAAGTGGACGAAGTGGACGAAGTTGACGAAGTTGAAGAAGTTGAGGAAGTGGAGGAAGTGGAAGAAGTTGAGGAAGTGGAGGAAGTGGAGGAATTGGAGGAAGTGGATGAAGTAGAGGAAGTGGACGAAGTGGTGGAAGTGGACGAAGTGGAGGAAGTGGACAAACTGGACGAAGTGGACGAAGTGGAGGAAGTCGATGAAGTGGAGGAAGTGGAGGAAGTGGACGAGGTGGACGAAGTTGACGAACTGGACGAAGTGGACGAAGTTGAGGAAGTGGTGGAAGTGGAGGAAGTGGAGGAAGTTGGGGAAGTGGAGGAAGTGGATGAAGTGGAGGAACTGGACGAAGTGGACAAAGTGGAGGAAGTGGAGGACGTGGACGAAGTGGATGAACTGGAGGAAGTGGACGAAGTGGAGGAAGTGGACGAAGTGGACGAAGTGGACGAAGTAGAGGCAGTGGACGAAGTTTAGGAAGTGGAGGAAGTAGGCGAAATGGAGGAAGTGGATGAAGCGCACAAACTGAAGGAAGTAGAGGAAGTGGAGGAAGTTGACGAATTGGACGAAGTTGACGAAGTTGAGGAAGTGGAGGAAGTGGAGGAAGTTGACGAATTGTACAAAGTGGACGAAGTGGCCGAAGTGTAGGAAGGGGAGGAAGTGGAGGGATTTGACGAAGTTGACGAAGTTGAAGAAGTGGACAAAGTGGAATAGTGGAGGAAGTGAAGGAAGTTGACGAAGTGGAGGAAGTGGAGGAAGTGGACGAAGTCATGGAAGTGGAGGAAGTGGAGGACGTGGAGTAAGAGGAAGAAGTGGACGAAGTTGACGAAGATGAAGAAGTGGACGAAGTGGAAGAGTGGACGAAGTGGAGGAAGTGGAGGAAGGGCAGGAAGCGGACGAAGTTGACGAAATGGAGGAACTAGAGGAAGTGGATGAAGTGCAGGAAGTAGAGGAAGTAGACGAAGTTGACGAAGTTGAAGAACTGGAAGAAGTTGAGGAAGTGGAGGAAGTGGAGGCTGTGGAGGGAGTTGAAGAATTGGAAGAAGTGGAGGAAGTGGAGGAAGTGGACGAAGTGGAGGAAGTGGAGGAAGTGGACAAACTGGACGAAGTGCACGAGGTTGACAAAATGGAGGAAGTGGACGAAGTGGAGGAAGTGGAGGAGCTGGACGAAGTGGACGAACTTGACGAAGTGGACTAAGTGGATGAAGTGGAGGAAGTGGAAGAAGTGGAGGAAGTGGACGAAGTGGAGGAAGTGGAGGAAGTGGAGGAAGTGGATGAAGTGGAGGAAGTGGAGGAAGTGGACGAATTGGACGAAGTGGAGGAAGTGGAGGAGGTGGACGAAGTGGAGGAAGTGGTGGAAGTTGACGAATTGGACGAAGTGGAGTAGGTGGAGGAAGTGGAGGAAGTGGAGCAAGTGGACGAAGTTGACGAAGTAGAGGAAGATGATGAAGTGCAGGAGGTGGACAAAGTTAAAGAAGTTGAAGAAGTGGACGAAGTGGAAGAAGTGGAGGAAGTGGAGGAAGTGGAGGAAGTGGATGAAGTGGAGGAAGTGGACGAAGTGGACGAATTGGACGAAGTGGAGGAAGTGGAGGAAATGGAGGAAGTGGAGGCAGTGGCGAAAGTGGACAAAGTGGACGAAGTTCACAAAGTGTAGGAAGTGGGCGAAATGGAGGAAGTGGAGGAAGTTGACGAAGTGGAGGAAGTGGAGGAAGTGGAAGAAGTGGAGGAAGTTGACGAAGTGGACGAAGTGGATGATATTGAAGAAGTATACAAAGTGGAGGAAGTGGAGGAAGTGGAGGTAGTGGAGGAAGTGGAGGAAATTGAGGAAGTGGACGAAGTTGACAAATTGCACGAAGTGGACGAAGTTGACAAAGTGGAGGAAGTGGAGGACCTGGAGGAAGTAGAGGAAGTGAACGAAGTTGACGAAGTGGAGGAAGTGGACGAAGTGGACGAAGTTGACGAAGTTGAAGAAGTGGACGAAGTGGAAGAGTGGACGAAGTGGAGGAAGCTGACTAAGTGGAGGAGGTGGACGAAGTGGAGGATGTGTAGGAAGTGGTGGAAGTGGACGAAGTTGACGAAGTGGAGGAAGTGGACGAAGTTGACGAAGTGGAGGAAGTGGATGAAGTGAGGAAGTGGACAAAGTGGAGGAAGTGGAGGAAGTTGAGGAAGTTGAAGAAGTGGACGAAGTTCAAGAAGTGGAGGAAGTGGAGGAAGTGTACGAAGCTGACGAAGTGGACGAAGTTCAAGAAGTGGAAGAAGTGGAGGAAGTGTACGAAGCTGACGAAGTGGACGAAGTTCAAGAAGTGGAAGAAGTGGACGAAGCGGAAGATGTGGATGAAGTGGAGGACGAAGTGGACGTAGTGGTCGAAATGGAGGAATTGGATGAAGTGGAGGAAGTGGATGAAGTAGAGGAAGTGGAGGAAGTGGACAAACTGCACGAAGTAGAGGAACTGGAGGAAGTGGAGGAAATGGACGAAGTTGACGCAGTGGACGAAGTGGAGCAAGTGGAGGAAGTGGGGGAACTAGAGGAAGCGGAGGAAGTTCACGAACTTGACGAAGTCGAAGAAGTGGACAAAGTGGAAGAGTGGACAAAGTGGAGGAAGTGAAGGAAGTTGACGAAGTGGAGGAAGTGGACGAAGTTAACGAAGCGGAGGAAGTTGACGAAGTGGACGAGGTTGTCAAATTGGACGAAGTGGACGAAGTTGACAAAGTGGAGGAATTGGAGGAAGTGGAGCAAGTAGAGGAAATGGAGGAAGTGGAGGAAGTGGTGGAAGTGCACGAAGTGCAGGAAATCGAGGAGGTGGACGAAGTGGAGGAAGTGGATGAAGTAGAGGAAGTGGACAAACTGGACGAAGTGGACAAAGTGGAGGAAGTGGAGGAATGGGAGGAAGGGGAGGAGGAAATGGACGAAGTTGACGAAGTGGAGGAAGTGGAGGAAGGGGACGAAATGGACGAAGTTGACGAAGTGGAGGAAGTGGAGGAAGTGGATGAACTGGAGGAAGCGGAGGAAGTTGACGAAGTGGAAGAAGTGGACAAACTGGAGGAGTGGACTAAGTGGAGGAAGTGAAGGAAGTTGACGAAGTGGAGGAAGTGGAGGAAGTAGAGGAAGTGGACGAAGTTGACGAAGTGGAGGAAGTTGACGAAGTGGACAAAGTTGTCAACTTGGACGAAGTGGACAAAGTTGACAAAGTGGAGGAAGTGGAGGTTGTGGACGAAATGGAGGAAGTGAACGAAGTGGAGGTAGTGGAGATAGTGGAGGAAGTGGAGGAAATCGAGGAAGTGGACGAAGTTCAAATAGTCGAGGAAGTGGAGGACCTGGAGGAAGTGGACGAAGTGGAGGAAGTGGACGAAGTTGACGAAGTGGAGGAAGTGGATGAAGTGGAGGAAGTGGAACAGTGGACGAAGTGGACGAAGTGGAGGAAGCTGACGAAGTGGAGGAAGTGGACGAAGTGGAGGAAGTGTAGGAAGTGGTGGAAGTGGACGAAGTTGACGAAGTGGAAGAAGTTGACGAAGTGGACGAAGTAGAGGAAGTGGAGGAAGTGGAGGAAGTGGACAAAGTGGAGGAAGTGGAGGAAGTGGACGAAGTAGAGGAAGTGGAGGAAGTTGACGAAGTGGACGAAGTTGAAGAAGTGGAAGTAGTGGAGGAAGTGGACGAAGTGGACGAAGTCGAAGAAGTGGAAGAAGTGGACGAAGTGGAGGACCAAGTGGACGAAGTGATCGAAGTGGACGAAGTTTACGAAGTGGAGGAAGCGGACGAAGTTGACGAAGTGGAGGTAGTGGAGGAAATGGAGGAAGTGGAGGAAGTGGAGGTAGTGGAGGTAGTGGAAAAAGGGGAGGAAGTGGAGGAAGTGGATGAAGTAGAGGAAATGGATGAAGTAGAGGAAGTGGACGGAGTGGAGGTAGTGTACAAACTGGACGAAGTGGAGGAAGTGGACGAAATGGACGAAGTGGAGGAAGTGGAGGAAGTGAAGGAAGTTGACGAAGTGAGGAAGTGGAGGAAGTAGACGAAGTTGACGAAGAGGAGGAACTGGAGGAAGTGGAGGAAGTGGAGAAAGTGGAAGAAGTGGATGAAGTGGAGGAAGTGGATGAGGTGGAGGAAGTGGATGAAGTGGACGAAGTAGAGGAAGTGGATGTAGTGGAGGAAATGGAGGAAGTGGAGGAAGTGGAGGTAGTGGAGGTAGTGGAAAAAGGGGAGGAAGTGGAGGAAGTGGATGAAGTAGAGGAAATGGATGAAGTAGAGGAAGTGGACGGAGTGGAGGTAGTGTACAAACTGGACGAAGTGGAGGAAGTGGACGAAATGGACGAAGTGGAGGAAGTGGAGGAAGTGAAGGAAGTTGACGAAGTGGAGGAAGTAGACGAAGTTGACGAAGAGGAGGAACTGGAGGAAGTGGAGGAAGTGGAGGAAGTGGAGAAAGTGGAAGAAGTGGATGAAGTGGAGGAAGTGGATGAGGTGGAGGAAGTGGATGAAGTGGACGAAGTAGAGGAAGTGGACGAAGTGGACAAACTGGACGAAATGGACGAAGTTGACGAAGTGGAGGAAGTGGAGGAAGTTGTAGAAAATGGACGAAGTGGAGGAAGTGGGGGAATTGGAGGAAGCGGAGGAAGTTGACGAAGTGGAGGAAGTTGACGAAGTGGAAAAAGTTATCAAATTGGACGAAGTGGACGACATTGACATAGTGGAGGAAGTGGAGGAAGTGGAGGTAGTGTACAAACTGGACGAAGTGGAGGAAGTGGACGAAATGGACGAAGTGGAGGAAGTGGAGGAAGTGAAGGAAGTTGACGAAGTGGAGGAAGTGGAGGAAGTAGACGAAGTTGACGAAGAGGAGGAACTGGAGGAAGTGGAGGAAGTGGAGAAAGTGGAAGAAGTGGATGAAGTGGAGGAAGTGGATGAGGTGGAGGAAGTGGATGAAGTGGACGAAGTAGAGGAAGTGGAGGTAGTGGAGGAAATGGAGGAAGTGGAGGAAGTGGAGGTAGTGGAGGTAGTGGAAAAAGGGGAGGAAGTGGAGGAAGTGGATGAAGTAGAGGAAATGGATGAAGTAGAGGAAGTGGACGGAGTGGAGGTAGTGTACAAACTGGACGAAGTGGAGGAAGTGGACGAAATGGACGAAGTGGAGGAAGTGGAGGAAGTGAAGGAAGTTGACGAAGTGGAGGAAGTAGACGAAGTTGACGAAGAGGAGGAACTGGAGGAAGTGGAGGAAGTGGAGGAAGTGGAGAAAGTGGAAGAAGTGGATGAAGTGGAGGAAGTGGATGAGGTGGAGGAAGTGGATGAAGTGGACGAAGTAGAGGAAGTGGACGAAGTGGACAAACTGGACGAAATGGACGAAGTTGACGAAGTGGAGGAAGTGGAGGAAGTTGTAGAAAATGGACGAAGTGGAGGAAGTGGGGGAATTGGAGGAAGCGGAGGAAGTGACGAAGTGGAGGAAGTTGACGAAGTGGAAAAAGTTATCAAATTGGACGAAGTGGACGACATTGACATAGTGGAGGAAGTGGAGAAGTTGAGGAAGTGGAGGAAGTGGAGGAAGTAGAGGAAGTGGAGGAAGTGGAGGAAGTGGAGGAGGTGGACGAAGTGGAGGAAGTTGACGAAGTGGAAGAAGTGGACGAAGTGGAGGACGAAGTGGTCGAAGTGGACGAAGTTACGAAGTGGAGGAAGTGGAGGAAGTTGACAAAGTTGAGGAAGTTGACGAAGTAGACGAAGTTGACGAAGTGGACGAAGTGGACTAAGTGGACTAAGTGGAGCAAACTGGAGGAAGTGGAGGAATTGTAGGAAGTGAAGGAAGTTGACGAATTCGGCGAAGTTGACGAAGTGGAAGAAGTGGAGGAAGTGGGGGAAGCGGAGAAAGTGGAGCAACTTGACGAAGTTGAAGATGTGGACAAAGTTGAAGAGTAGACAAAGTGGAGGAAGTGGAGGAAGTTGACGAAGTGGAAAAAGTGGACGAAGTGGAAGAAGTGGTGGAAGTGGAGGAACTGGAGGAAATGGAGGAAGTGGACTAAGTGGAGGAAGTGGGGGAAGTGGAGGAAGTGGAGGAAGTTGACGAATTGGACGAAGTGGAGGAAGTAGAGGAAGTGGGGGAAGTTGAGGAAGCGGAGGAAGTGGAGGAAGTTGACGAGGTCGACGAAGTTGTAGAAGTGGAAAAAGTGGAAGAGTGGAAAAAGTGGAGGAAGTGGAGGAACTTGACGAAGTGGAGCAAGTGGACGAAGTGGAAGAAGTGGGGGAAGTGGTCGAAGTGGACGAAGTTGACGAAGTGGAGCAAGTTGACGAAGTTGAGGATGTGGAGGAAGTGGAGGAATTGGAGGAAGTGGAGGAAGTTGATGAAGCGGAGCAAGTGGAGAAAGTGGATGAAGTGGATGAAGTGGAGGAAGTGGAGGAAGTGGACGAA
>JAFNIE010002134.1:5000-11298 GCA_027742785.1 Vigna reflexopilosa | reverse complement strand
TGGAGCCAGCCAACAAGAACATCCTCATCACAACTCACACGCCCTCACGTTCGCATAGGCATCACACCACGAGACGGTCCACCCCCCACCTGCCACAGGCAAGCAAGCAAATGAAAACATCAAGTGACGCAACGCCAAGCATCGCTAGGCATGAAATGGGAACAATCGAAATAATAAGGGCCGCTACACGATCGCCTGCCTGGTCGGGGCTGAGCCAGGACTTTCGGAAATGACCGCTTGTCAAGCGAGGCCCTCTCCCAAAACCCTTCCGACCGAGGCCAAAAGATCCATCACAAACGTGGTGGAAGGTTTGATGTTCGGTCCGAAGAGCGTGCGAGAAAACCACACAAAAGACACCCACTTTTACCTGTCTGGGGTCGAGAAGTTCCATGACCTGCTGTCATTTCCACAGCCGGGCCACTTTCCTAATCAACCATGGAGCGGCGCGATGACGCCCCATTGCCTGGGTAGAGATCGAAAAACGGTGCGAGGAGCCCCCAAGGCACCACTCTCGCACACCAGCCAAAGTGAGTCAAGCTGGCGTGAAGAGCTGCTCCCCCCCTATAAGGGGTTATTTTGCAAAAGGCAGATTTGTACAAGTAGATACACTTTTTGTGAGCAGACATAAGTCCATATCTCGAGCTACACAACGAATTTGGACGAGATTTTTTGCAGGGATCCTTAGAAAAATGGTATCTCCTACCCCACCAAGTTTCATAATTTTTCTCCAACCGGAAGTATTTTTTTTATTTTTTCCAAAACCCGAAAACCCGTAAAATCGGTAAAAATGGAAAAGTGCATCTAGAGGTCGAGTTTTGAGCTGATTTTTTCCAGTCCACTTCATACCAACATAAGTAAGCTTCCCTCCAAATTTCATTCAATCCGCTCGCGGGAATTTTGTTTTATGACGTTTTTACAAAACGGCTAAACTTCAAAATTTTAGAACTACCTCAAGATGGTTTGGTTTTGCAACCAAACCTTCACAGCATTGTTTTGGGACCATTTGAAGTGTTTTCCAACCCATAAGTCTCAAAAATCATGACTTTGAAAAATTCACAAATTTTGGCCCTAAGCACCATGCACCACAAACTTAGCCAAGTTTCACCACCAAACTTGGCTACCTTCAAAACCCACCAAAATGAAAAATTTCTTGCACCAAGATTTTTACAGTACCAATTTGGTGATATAAAGAGGCCATTCCAAGCATCAAACCCCAAAAACCAACACTTTCAAAATTTCCCAAAAGTTGGCCCATGCATCACAAACTTAGCCAAGTTTCACCACCAAACTTGGCTAGCTTCAAACCCCACCAAAATGAAAAATTTCTTGCACCAAGATTTTTACAGTAGCAATTTGGTGATATAAAGAGGCCATTCCAAGCATCAAACCCCAAAAACCAACACTTTGAAAAATTCCCAAAACTTGGTCCATGCACCACAAACTTAGCCAACTTTCACCACCAAACTTGGCTAGCTTCAAACCCCACCAAAATGAAAATTTTCTTGCACCAAGATTTTTACAGTAGCAATTTGGTGATATAAAGAGGTCATTCCAAGCATCAAACCCCAAAAACCAACACTTTCAACATTTCCCAAAACTTGGCCCATGCATCACAAACTTAGCCAAGTTTCACCACCAAACTTGGCTAGCTTCAAAACCCACCAAAATGAAAAATTTCTTGCACCAAGATTTTTACAGTAGCCTTATGGTGATATAAAGAGGCCATTCCAAGCATCAAACCCCAAAAACCAACACTTTCAAAATTTCCCAAAACTTGGCCCATGCACCACAAACTTATCCAAGTTTCACCACCAAACTTGGCTAGCTTCAAACCCCACCAAAATGAAAAATTTCTTGCACCAAGATTTTTACAGTAGCCTTATGGTGATATAAAGAGGCCATTCCAAGCATCAAACCCCAAAAACCAACACTTTCAAAATTTCCCAAAACTTGGCCCATGCACCACAAACTTAGCCAAGTTTCACCACCAAACTTGGCTAGCTTCAAACCCCACCAAAATGAAAAATTTCTTGCACCAAGATTTTTACAGTAGCAATTTGGTGATATAAAGAGGCCATTCCAAGCACCAAACCCCAAAAACCAACACTTTGAAAAATTCCCAAAACTTGGTCCATGCACCACAAACTTAGCCAACTTTCACCACCAAACTTGGCTAGCTTCAAACCCCACCAAAATGAAAAATTTCTTGCACCAAGATTTTTACAGTAGCAATTTGGTGATATAAAGAGGCCATTCCAAGCATCAAACCCCAAAAACCAACACTTTCAAAATTTCCCAAAACTTGGCCCATGCACCACAAACTTAGCCAAGTTTCACCACCAAACTTGGCTAGCTTCAAAACCCACCAAAATGAAAATTTTCTTGCACCAAGATTTTTACAGTAGCCTTATGGTGATATAAAGAGGCCATTCCAAGCATCAAACCCCAAAAACCAACACTTTCAAAATTTCCCAAAACTTGGCCCATGCACCACAAACTTAGCCAAGTTTCACCACCAAACTTGGCTAGCTTCAAAACCCACCAAAATGAAAAATTTCTTGCACCAAGATTTTTACAGTAGCCTTATGGTGATATAAAGAGGCCATTCCAAGCATCAAACCCCAAAAACCAACACTTTCAAAATTTCCCAAAAGTTGGCCCATGCATCACAAACTTAGCCAAGTTTCACCACCAAACTTGGCTAGCTTCAAACCCCACCAAAATGAAAAATTTCTTGCACCAAGATTTTTACAGTAGCCTTATGGTGATATAAAGAGGCCATTCCAAGCATCAAACCCCAAAAACCAACACTTTAAAAATTTCCCAAAAGTTGGCCCATGCACCACAAACTTAGCCAAGTTTCACCACCAAACTTGGCTAGCTTCAAAACCCACCAAAATGAAAAATTTCTTGCACCAAGATTTTTACAGTAGCCTTATGGTGATATAAAGAGGCCATTCCAAGCATCAAACCCCAAAAACCAACACTTTCAAAATTTCCCAAAAGTTGGCCCATGCACCACAAACTTAGCCAAGTTTCACCACCAAACTTGGCTAGCTTCAAAACCCACCAAAATGAAAAATTTCTTGCACCAAGATTTTTACAGTAGCAATTTGGTGATATAAAGAGGCCATTCCAAGCATCAAACCCCAAAAACCAACACTTTCAAAATTTCCCAAAACTTGGCCCATGCACCACAAACTTAGCCAAGTTTCACCACCAAACTTGGCTAGCTTCAAACCCCACCAAAATGAAAAATTTCTTGCACCAAGATTTTTACAGTAGCCTTATGGTGATATAAAGAGGCCATTCCAAGCATCAAACCCCAAAAACCAACACTTTCAAAATTTCCCAAAACTTGGCCCATGCACCACAAACTTAGCCAAGTTTCACCACCAAACTTGGCTAGCTTCAAACCCCACCAAAATGAAAAATTTCTTGCACCAAGATTTTTACAGTAGCCTTATGGTGATATAAAGAGGCCATTCCAAGCATCAAACCCCAAAAACCAACACTTTCAAAATTTCCCAAAACTTGGCCCATGCACCACAAACTTAGCCAAGTTTCACCACCAAACTTGGCTAGCTTCAAACCCCACCAAAATGAAAAATTTCTTGCACCAAGATTTTTACAGTAGCATTTGGTGATATAAAGAGGCCATTCCAAGCATCAAACCCCAAAAACCAACACTTTAAAAATTTCCCAAAACTTGGCCCATGCACCACAAACTTAGCCAAGTTTCACCACCAAACTTGGCTAGCTTCAAACCCCACCAAAATGAAAAATTTCTTGCACCAAGATTTTTACAGTAGCATTTGGTGATATAAAGAGGCCATTCCAAGCATCAAACCCCAAAAACCAACACTTTCAAAATTTCCCAAAACTTGGCCCATGCACCACAAACTTAGCCAAGTTTCACCACCAAACTTGGCTAGCTTCAAAACCCACCAAAATGAAAAATTTCTTGCACCAAGATTTTTACAGTAGCCTTATGGTGATATAAAGAGGCCATTCCAAGCATCAAACCCCAAAAACCAACACTTTCAAAATTTCCCAAAACTTGGCCCATGCACCACAAACTTAGCCAAGTTTCACCACCAAACTTGGCTAGCTTCAAAACCCACCAAAATGAAAAATTTCTTGCACCAAGATTTTTACAGTAGCCTTATGGTGATATAAAGAGGCCATTCCAAGCATCAAACCCCAAAAACCAACACTTTCAAAATTTCCCAAAACTTGGCCCATGCACCACAAACTTAGCCAAGTTTCACCACCAAACTTGGCTAGCTTCAAAACCCACCAAAATGAAAAATTTCTTGCACCAAGATTTTTACAGTAGCCTTATGGTGATATAAAGAGGCCATTCCAAGCATCAAACCCCAAAAACCAACACTTTCAAAATTTCCCAAAAGTTGGCCCATGCACCACAAACTTAGCCAAGTTTCACCACCAAACTTGGCTAGCTTCAAACCCCACCAAAATGAAAAATTTCTTGCACCAAGATTTTTACAGTAGCCTTATGGTGATATAAAGAGGCCATTCCAAGCATCAAACCCCAAAAACCAACACTTTAAAATTTCCCAAAAGTTGGCCCATGCACCACAAACTTAGCCAAGTTTCACCACCAAACTTGGCTAGCTTCAAAACCCACCAAAATGAAAAATTTCTTGCACCAAGATTTTTACAGTAGCCTTATGGTGATATAAAGAGGCCATTCCAAGCATCAAACCCCAAAAACCAACACTTTCAAAATTTCCCAAAACTTGGCCCATGCACCACAAACTTAGCCAAGTTTCACCACCAAACTTGGCTAGCTTCAAAACCCACCAAAATGAAAAATTTCTTGCACCAAGATTTTTACAGTAGCAATTTGGTGATATAAAGAGGCCATTCCAAGCATCAAACCCCAAAAACCAACACTTTCAAAATTTCCCAAAACTTGGCCCATGCACCACAAACTTAGCCAAGTTTCACCACCAAACTTGGCTAGCTTCAAAACCCACCAAAATGAAAAATTTCTTGCACCAAGATTTTTACAGTAGCCTTATGGTGATATAAAGAGGCCATTCCAAGCATCAAACCCCAAAAACCAACACTTTCAAAATTTCCCAAAACTTGGCCCATGCACCACAAACTTAGCCAAGTTTCACCACCAAACTTGGCTAGCTTCAAACCCCACCAAAATGAAAAATTTCTTGCACCAAGATTTTACAGTAGCCTTATGGTGATATAAAGAGGCCATTCCAAGCATCAAACCCCAAAAACCAACACTTTCAAAATTTCCCAAAACTTGGCCCATGCACCACAAACTTAGCCAAGTTTCACCACCAAACTTGGCTAGCTTCAAACCCACCAAAATGAAAAATTTCTTGCACCAAGATTTTTACAGTAGCAATTTGGTGATATAAAGAGGCCATTCCAAGCATCAAACCCCAAAAACCAACACTTTGAAAAATTCCCAAAACTTGGTCCATGCACCACAAACTTAGCCAACTTTCACCACCAAACTTGGCTAGCTTCAAACCCCACCAAAATGAAAAATTTCTTGCACCAAGATTTTTACAGTAGCCTTTGGTGATATAAAGAGGCCATTCCAAGCATCAAACCCCAAAAACCAACACTTTCAAAATTTCCCAAAACTTGGCCCATGCACCACAAACTTAGCCAAGTTTCACCACCAAACTTGGCTAGCTTCAAAACCCACCAAAATGAAAAATTTCTTGCACCAAGATTTTTACAGTAGCCTTATGGTGATATAAAGAGGCCATTCCAAGCATCAAACCCCAAAAACCAACACTTTCAAAATTTCCCAAAACTTGGCCCATGCACCACAAACTTAGCCAAGTTTCACCACCAAACTTGGCTAGCTTCAAAACCCACCAAAATGAAAAATTTCTTGCACCAAGATTTTACAGTAGCCTTATGGTGATATAAAGAGGCCATTCCAAGCATCAAACCCCAAAAACCAACACTTTCAAAATTTCCCAAAAGTTGGCCCATGCATCACAAACTTAGCCAAGTTTCACCACCAAACTTGGCTAGCTTCAAACCCCACCAAAATGAAAAATTCTTGCACCAAGATTTTTACAGTAGCCTTATGGTGATATAAAGAGGCCATTCCAAGCATCAAACCCCAAAAACCAACACTTTAAAAATTTCCCAAAAGTTGGCCCATGCACCACAAACTTAGCCAAGTTTCACCACCAAACTTGGCTAGCTTCAAAACCCACCAAAATGAAAAATTTCTTGCACCAAGATTTTTACAGTAGCCTTATGGTGATATAAAGAGGCCATTCCA
>JAFNIE010002133.1:10000-11305 GCA_027742785.1 Vigna reflexopilosa | reverse complement strand
ATTTTTACAGTAGCCTTATGGTGATATAAAGAGGCCATTCCAAGCATCAAACCCCAAAAACCAACACTTTCAAAATTTCCCAAAACTTGGCCCATGCACCACAAACTTAGCCAAGTTTCACCACCAAACTTGGCTAGCTTCAAAACCCACCAAAATGAAAAATTTCTTGCACCAAGATTTTTACAGTAGCCATTATGGTGATATAAAGAGGCCATTCCAAGCATCAAACCCCAAAAACCAACACTTTCAAAATTTCCCAAAAGTTGGCCCATGCACCACAAACTTAGCCAAGTTTCACCACCAAACTTGGCTAGCTTCAAACCCCACCAAAATGAAAAATTTCTTGCACCAAGATTTTTACAGTAGCAATTTGGTGATATAAAGAGGCCATTCCAAGCATCAAACCCCAAAAACCAACACTTTGAAAAATTCCCAAAACTTGGTCCATGCACCACAAACTTAGCCAACTTTCACCACCAAACTTGGCTAGCTTCAAAACCCACCAAAATGAAAAATTTCTTGCACCAAGATTTTTACAGTAGCAATTTGGTGATATAAAGAGGCCATTCCAAGCATCAAACCCCAAAAACCAACACTTTCAAAATTTCCCAAAACTTGGCCCATGCACCACAAACTTAGCCAAGTTTCACCACCAAACTTGGCTAGCTTCAAAACCCACCAAAATGAAAAATTTCTTGCACCAAGATTTTTACAGTAGCCTTATGGTGATATAAAGAGGCCATTCCAAGCATCAAACCCCAAAAACCAACACTTTCAAAATTTCCCAAAACTTGGCCCATGCACCACAAACTTAGCCAAGTTTCACCACCAAACTTGGCTAGCTTCAAAACCCACCAAAATGAAAAATTTCTTGCACCAAGATTTTTACAGTAGCCTTATGGTGATATAAAGAGGCCATTCCAAGCATCAAACCCCAAAAACCAACACTTTCAAAATTTCCCAAAAGTTGGCCCATGCACCACAAACTTAGCCAAGTTTCACCACCAAACTTGGCTAGCTTCAAAACCCACCAAAATGAAAAATTTCTTGCACCAAGATTTTTACAGTAGCCTTATGGTGATATAAAGAGGCCATTCCAAGCATCAAACCCCAAAAACCAACACTTTCAAAATTTCCCAAAAGTTGGCCCATGCACCACAAACTTAGCCAAGTTTCACCACCAAACTTGGCTAGCTTCAAAACCCACCAAAATGAAAAATTTCTTGCACCAAGATTTTTACAGTAGCCTTATGGTGATATAAAGAGGCCATTCCAAGCATCAAACCCCAAAAACCAACACTTTCA
>JAFNIE010002132.1:0-2500 GCA_027742785.1 Vigna reflexopilosa | reverse complement strand
GCCAAGTTTGGTGGTGAAACTTGGCTAAGTTTGTGGTGCATGGGCCAAGTTTTGGGAATTTTGAAAGTGTTGGTTTTTGGGGTTTGATGCTTGGAATGGCCTCTTTATATCACCAAAGGCTACTGTAAAAATCTTGGTGCAAGAAATTTTTCATTTTGGTGGGTTTGAAGCTAGCCAAGTTTGGTGGTGAAACTTGGCTAAGTTTGTGGTGCATGGGCCAAGTTTTGGGAAATTTTGAAAGTGTTGGTTTTTGGGGTTTGATGCTTGGAATGGCCTCTTTATATCACCATAAGGCTACTGTAAAAATCTTGGTGCAAGAAATTTTTCATTTTGGTGGGTTTTGAAGCTAGCCAAGTTTGGTGGTGAAACTTGGCTAAGTTTGTGGTGCATGGGCCAAGTTTTGGGAAATTTTGAAAGTGTTGGTTTTTGGGGTTTGATGCTTGGAATGGCCTCTTTATATCACCATAAGGCTACTGTAAAAATCTTGGTGCAAGAAATTTTTCATTTTGGTGGGTTTGAAGCTAGCCAAGTTTGGTGGTGAAACTTGGCTAAGTTTGTGGTGCATGGGCCAAGTTTTGGGAAATTTTGAAAGTGTTGGTTTTTGGGGTTTGATGCTTGGAATGGCCTCTTTATATCACCATAAGGCTACTGTAAAAATCTTGGTGCAAGAAATTTTTCATTTTGGTGGGTTTGAAGCTAGCCAAGTTTGGTGGTGAAACTTGGCTAAGTTTGTGGTGCATGGGCCAAGTTTTGGGAAATTTTGAAAGTGTTGGTTTTTGGGGTTTGATGCTTGGAATGGCCTCTTTATATCACCATAAGGCTACTGTAAAAATCTTGGTGCAAGAAATTTTTCATTTTGGTGGGTTTGAAGCTAGCCAAGTTTGGTGGTGAAACTTGGCTAAGTTTGTGGTGCATGGGCCAAGTTTTGGGAAATTTTGAAAGTGTTGGTTTTTGGGGTTTGATGCTTGGAATGGCCTCTTTATATCACCATAAGGCTACTGTAAAAATCTTGGTGCAAGAAATTTTTCATTTTGGTGGGTTTTGAAGCTAGCCAAGTTTGGTGGTGAAACTTGGCTAAGTTTGTGGTGCATGGGCCAAGTTTTGGGAAATTTTGAAAGTGTTGGTTTTTGGGGTTTGATGCTTGGAATGGCCTCTTTATATCACCATAAGGCTACTGTAAAAATCTTGGTGCAAGAAATTTTTCATTTTGGTGGGTTTGAAGCTAGCCAAGTTTGGTGGTGAAACTTGGCTAAGTTTGTGGTGCATGGGCCAAGTTTTGGGAAATTTTGAAAGTGTTGGTTTTTGGGGTTTGATGCTTGGAATGGCCTCTTTATATCACCAAAGTGCTACTGTAAAAATCTTGGTGCAAGAAATTTTTCATTTTGGTGGGTTTTGAAGCTAGCCAAGTTTGGTGGTGAAACTTGGCTAAGTTTGTGGTGCATGGGCCAAGTTTTGGGAAATTTTGAAAGTGTTGGTTTTTGGGGTTTGATGCTTGGAATGGCCTCTTTATATCACCATAAGGCTACTGTAAAAATCTTGGTGCAAGAAATTTTTCATTTTGGTGGGTTTTGAAGCTAGCCAAGTTTGGTGGTGAAACTTGGCTAAGTTTGTGGTGCATGGGCCAACGTTTTGGGAAATTTTGAAAGTGTTGGTTTTTGGGGTTTGATGCTTGGAATGGCCTCTTTATATCACCATAAGGCTACTGTAAAAATCTTGGTGCAAGAAATTTTTCATTTTGGTGGGTTTTGAAGCTAGCCAAGTTTGGTGGTGAAACTTGGCTAAGTTTGTGGTGCATGGGCCAAGTTTTGGGAAATTTTGAAAGTGTTGGTTTTTGGGGTTTGATGCTTGGAATGGCCTCTTTATATCACCATAAGGTACTGTAAAAATCTTGGTGCAAGAAATTTTTCATTTTGGTGGGTTTTGAAGCTAGCCAAGTTTGGTGGTGAAACTTGGCTAAGTTTGTGGTGCATGGGCCAAGTTTTGGGAAATTTTGAAAGTGTTGGTTTTTGGGGTTTGATGCTTGGAATGGCCTCTTTATATCACCAAAGTGCTACTGTAAAAATCTTGGTGCAAGAAATTTTTCATTTTGGTGGGGTTTGAAGCTAGCCAAGTTTGGTGGTGAAACTTGGCTAAGTTTGTGGTGCATGGGCCAAGTTTTGGGAAATTTTGAAAGTGTTGGTTTTTGGGGTTTGATGCTTGGAATGGCCTCTTTATATCACCATAAGGCTACTGTAAAAATCTTGGTGCAAGAAATTTTTCATTTTGGTGGGTTTTGAAGCTAGCCAAGTTTGGTGGTGAAACTTGGCTAAGTTTGTGGTGCATGGGCCAAGTTTTGGGAAATTTTGAAAGTGTTGGTTTTTGGGGTTTGATGCTTGGAATGGCCTCTTTATATCACCATAAGGCTACTGTAAAAATCTTGGTGCAAGAAATTTTTCATTTTGGTGGGTTTTGAAGCTAGCCAAGTTTGGTGGTGAAACTTGGCTAAGTTTGTGGTGCATGG
>JAFNIE010002131.1:0-11328 GCA_027742785.1 Vigna reflexopilosa | reverse complement strand
CTCTTAGGTTTTCCACATCTTTTCACTCTTCCCTCTTTAGAAAATCTCTCTTTCACTCACTTTTTCACTAGTGTGCCATCAAAGTTTGGGGTAGGAAGAGAGCAATCTAGTTTGGAAGCATTCTCATAGCATCTAGCATCTCCACCCAAGTAAGTAAAATGCATTTTGTTCATTCTAGGGTTCTTGAATTTGAATGTGATTGTCAAAGCATGAATATTTAGGGGTTTTGATTTCTATGCATGATTTGATGATATATTTGATGTTTGAACCGATTAAACTGTTTGATTATGAACTGGAAAATTGAAAATTGCATTTGGGTGGAGTTAGCACAGTTTTAAAACGAGATTTGCAAAAATCTGCAGATCACCGCTGAGCGGAATTTACCGCTGAGCGGTATTATGCCAGATTTGCTTTTTTTTGGTTTGTTGCGTGTTTGAATGTGGCACTGGTGGCGCTGAGGGGAAATTCTGACCCTCAGCGGTGGTTTAGCTTCGAAAGGAGTTTTGTTCTGTGTTTACTAATGATTAACATCATGTTCTGTGGTTTTGGATTTGTGTTTGAATGCAGGAATGGCATCCTCTTCAGGAAAGAGATTGAAAACCATGGCAACCAAGAGGAAGGAAAAGGAACCAGAGCAACCCCATAATGGCAGGTTCCTCTCTAGGAAACATGAGAAGCACTTTAGGGTGGTTCAGGACAGGAGACTTCTAATGGAGAGAAAGGTTGGAATGATACCTAACTTTGCTCCTCAATTTGGAGAGCAAGTGTTAGGGAATGATTGGGGGAAGCTAGCCACTTATCCAGCGCCTGCCAACATAGCTGTGGTGAAGGAATTCTACACCAATGCAAAGAAGATTGGTGATTATCCAGCTGAGAATTATTTGGGCTATGTCAGAGGCCATGCTATCAGGTATGATCCTGATTCCATCAACAACTTCCTGGATACTGTGTGGGCTGGTGAGCAATGCCAGTTTGCTCTTAGCATGGAGGAAGGTGCTGACTTTGAGGATGTTGAGAGAGTATTGTGCATACTTGGAGGACAATTTCAAAGGAATAGATCTGGCGCAGTGGTTAACATTAGGAGGACAGATTTGACTCCTCTTGCAAAGTATTGGATGGCATTTTCTCATGCCAACATTCAGCCATGCTCACATGTGTCAGATATCACTCTCAGCAGGGCACTATTCATCTACTGTGCTATCAGAAATTTGAATGTTAATATTGGGCAGGTGATAGCTGATGAGATTAGTGTGTGTGCTAACACCTCAAACAACAAAGCACCACTGGGACATCCTTCTTTGATCACTCACCTTTGCAAGCAAGCTGGGGTGGACACTTCTGTTCCACCATTTGAGAGGCCAAGAAAAGCTATAGATGAGGCCTATTACAGACAGTACTGTGGAGGTGAGGAGGCAGCTCAGTCAGTTCCACCACGCCAGGCTCGTAGAGAGAGAGGGCCAGCACAGAGCCGGGCATCTGCTGATACACATGAAGCAGAACCATTCCAGATGAGGGACATGTATATGTCTCTTATAGGTGCTCAGTTGCAGTCCATCCACAGAGGGCAGGTGGCCACGGCTGAGATGATAGTGGGGATGTATGATACCCCTCCAGCACACAGGTGGACTATGGATGAATTCCATAATGTGGTAGCTTGGCCAGAAGAACCATTGCATGGAGGAGCTGAAGCAGCTGAAGCTTCAGCAAGAGATATGGAAGAAGATGAAGCTGAGGAGGAGGATGCATTTGATGATGATGATGATGAAGAGGAAGAGGAAGATACAGAGGACAGCTCAGACTGATGAGGAGCTGAGATAGCATTTACTGATGAATGCTATCATATGATTATGCTTTTGTGGTTTAAGTTTTCTGAACTTATTTATTTTTGTTTTTGGATTAGGGTTTGATGTACTCTATTGAAAATCTGGTTTATTATGATGGTTTGCTATTAACTGTGATTGTTTGATGAGTAATGCTTGATGATGCTTATTGACTGATTGATGTTGAGATGATGTGCACATTAAATGCTTATACAGGTGATTCATAAGCTTTGTGAACAAATGCATGATATCATGATTGTGATTGTGAAATTAAGCAGGATGTGTATGTCAAATGTGAATGAGCTTATATGTGAGGTTTTGAGCTCCAGAGTTGTTATTGTTGAATGCTATTACTTTGAAAGCATGAATGATTTTGCCCAGGTTTTCTATGATTGAATTAATTGCTTGTTTTACATCATGTGATCAAGGCCGTGTTTTTAAAACCCTTTTTATTGGCCAAATACATAAAGTTAGCCCATTAAAAGAGAACACTTTGTGTTCTATCCTTTGAACCCTTAGCCTTGAATATACACTGAAAACCCTTGATTGAAAATCTTTACCTTGAGTTAAGTAAAAGATCTTGTGTGGTATTGTTAAATGTTCAAGTTTGGGGTTGTTGGGAAAACATGAAAAAGGAAAAGCATTGAGCTAAGAGCTAAAAAAAAGTAGGAATATGCAAAGAAAAAGAAAAGAAAAGAAAAAGAAGTAAAGCTCAATGCAAATGCAAAGGCAAAAGAAAGTTGGGAATGAATAAGAATAATTGTGTTGTTATGATTCTCTTAACTCAAGGACTTTGTGATCCAGAAAAACCAATTTTCTTGTTAGCCCAGCCACGTTATAAGCCATTGAAAAGTCCTTGTGATGATGCATGCTTGTGAATGTTTTTGATTGTGGTAAAATGAAAGGCAAAGTTGATTCATGTGACATTGTGATAGTAGAGTGAATGAGTGAAACACTTTACCTCTTATACACTTGTGTGTTGAGTGAAACACTTTACCTAGTGAGGAAATAGTCCATAAGTACATGAACATCCATGCTTAATTGATTGATCATTCATGAAAAATAACATTTGTTGGAATCTAGATGACTTTGTGAAACACTAAAGCATGTGCACATCTTAATTGAACGCTTGGTCATAAGTTTGAGTGAAGTTGTTACTTATCTTGAAAAGAGAATTTTGAATGAGTGAACCATCATATGAATTGGTTGGAGATGGAGTTATATTTTGTTTGCTTGAGGACAAGCAAAGTTCTAAGTTTGGGGTTGTGATAACAGTTGAAAAACTGTTATTTTCATGCTTAAAATTGATACTAAAAGCAACCTTTAGACTTAGAAACTAGCTTGAAATCATGCCTTTTATCCATATTTTAAGAAATAAGAGAGCTGGACAGGTGTATGCTTGATTTAAGTGTTTTTGTGCAGGTTTTGAGGTGAATTTGGTGAAAGAAGTGAAGAAGGAGAGAGATGACATTAGAAAAGACAAGAAAGAGTGCAAAAGTAGAAGCCGAAGGCACCGCTCAGCGGAAATTTACCGCTGAGCGGCACTCAGGAGGTTGCGGGAGTCACGCTGAGGGGCAAACTGGCCACTGAGGGGAAGAAACGAGTCACGCAACCACCGCTGAGCGGTATTTACCGCTGAGCGGCACTTTTATGGACTTGGGCTTTTGTAATCTTTTGTAATTCTAGAATAGTATATAAGGACTTGCACGTCCTTGAGTTAGTATCTTTGGCAGAAACGAGGCAAACACTCTCTCTTCCACCCCTTTGAAGGAGGATCTTGGATGCTCAGGCTACCTCTTCACCTTTATTGGGTTTATTCTTTCATACTTTCATTGTTATTCATCTAGGTTCACCATGAATATGGTGAACTAAACCTTGTATGTTTGTTGGGGAATCAATGTAATCTCTTGAAGCTCTCATATATGGAATCTGTTGATTACATCTTTTAATTAAGACTTATGCTTTCTTTCATCATTAGTTAGGGTTTTTCCTCTTTGCTCAATGCTTGCATAGTTTAACTCATTCCATGCATGATTATTGGTTTTGTCGATACGGGCACGTACGGGGAAGTCTAGATCCGGGGAATTTCTCCCAATATTATACTGACAATATTATACTGACAATATTATATTGGTTGTCGTTAAGCTCCTGCACTCATGAACTAATCATTAGGAATGCTAGGAATTGTATGAACTCGTGATTAGGGAGAAGCCATCTAGAATGGTACATTAGAGAGTGGCATTAACAATGATGACTTGAATGTTGAATTCCTAAAATATATGAGAGTGGATGAGATGAAATTGACCCCCAACAACATATTCATTCATATATTTCATTGAAAGTGTTTATCTTTTGTTCTTGCCATTGATCAAAACTCATGCATACATGTTTATTTTCTGTCTTGCATATTAAACTTTGAATATTTCGTTTGGAAGTCCTAGCTAATCAACAAATCACATAACTAAACTAGGCCGTGAGTCCTTTGGGAAGAACGATACTTGGTCTTACCAAGTTTATTACTTGAACGATTCGGTCATACTTGCCGATTGTGAAACAAGTTTGTGACATCATAATTTGGTGCTTACAAATTTGTCCATCATGGACAAAGTAAAGGAAGTGCCCGAAGTGGAGGAAGTGGAGGAACTAGAGAAAGTGGAGGAAGTGGACGAAGTGAACGAAGTGCACGAAATGGACGAAGTGGAGCAAGTGGAGGAAGTGGAGGAAGTGGACAAAGTAAAGGAAGTGCGCGAAGTCGACGAAGTGGACGAAGTGGACGAAGTGGACGAAGTGGATGAAGAGGACGAAGTGGATGAAGTAGACGAAGTTGACGAAGTGGAGGAAGTGGACGAAGTTGACGAAGTGGACGAAGTCGACGAAGTGGAGGAAGTGGAGGAAGTTGACGAAGTTGACGAAGTTAACGAAGTGGACGAAGTGGACGAAGTGGACGAAATGGACGAAGTGGACGAAGTGGACGAAATGGACGAAGTGGACGAAGTGGAGCAAGTGGAGGAAGTGGAGGAAGTGGAGGAAGTGGACGAAGTGGACGAAGTCGACGAAGTGGACGAAGTGGAGAAAGTGGAGGAAGTGGAGGAAGTGGACGAAGTGGACGACGTGGAGGAAGTGGATAAACGTAAAGGAAGTGCGCGAAGTGGACGAAGTGGAAGAAGTGGACGAAGTGGACGAAGAGGACGAAGTGGACGAAGTTGACGAAGTGGAGGAAGTGGAGCAAGTGGAGGAAGTGGAGGAAGTGGAGGAAGTTGAAGAAGTGGACGAAGTGGACGAAGTTGACGAAGTTGACGAAGTGGAGGAAGTGGACGAAGTGGACGAAGTTGACGAAGTGGACGAAGTGGGCGAAGTGGACGAACTGGACGAACTGGAGAGTGTGGAGGAAGTGGACGAAGTGGACGAAGTGGACAAAATGGACGAAGTGGACGAAGTGGAGCAAGTAGAGCAAGTGGAGCAAGTGGACGAAGTTGACGAAGTGGACGAAATGGACGAAGTGCACAAAGTGGACGAGGTGGAGAAAGTGGAGGAAGTGGAGGAAGTGGACAAAGTAAAGGAGGTGCGCAAAGTGGACAAAGTGGACGAAGCTGACGAAGTAGAGCAAGTGGAGGAAGTGGAGGATGTCGAGGAAGTGGACGAAGTGGACAAAGTGGACGAAGGGGACGAATTGGAGAAAGTGGAGGAAGTGGACGAAGTGGAGGTAGTGGACGAAGTGGACGAAGTGGACAAAATGGACGAAGTGGACGGAGTGGAGCAAGTGGAGCAAGTGGAGGAAGTGGAGGAAGTGGACGAAGGTGACGAAGTGGACGAAATGGACGAAGTGCACGAAGTGGACGAAGTGGAGAAAGTGGAGGAAGTGGACAAAGTAATAAAAGTGCGCGAAGTGGACAAAGTGGACGAATTGGACGAATTAGACGAAGAGCACGAAATGGACGAAGTTGACGAAGTAGAGCAAGTGGAGGAAGTGGAGGAAGTCGAGGAAGTGGACGAAGATGACGAAGTGGACGAAGTGGACGAAGTGGAGGAAGTGGAGGAAGTGCAGGAAGTGGACGAAGTTGACGAAGTGGACGAAGAGGACGAAGTGGAGAACGTGGAGAAAGTGGAGGAAGTGGAGGAAGTGGAGGAAGTGGACAAAGTAAAGGAAGTGCGCGAAGTGGACGAAGTGGATGAAGAGGACGAAGTGGACGAATTGGACGAAGTTGACGAAATTGACGAAGTTGACGAAGTGGAGGAAGTGGAGGAAGTGGACGAAGTGGACGATGTGGACGAAGTGGAGAAAGTGGAGTAAGTGGAGGAAGTTGACGAAGTGGAAGAAGTGGACAAAGTAAAGGAAGTGCGCGAAGTGGACGAAGTGGACGAAGTGGACGAAGAGGACGAAGTGGACGAAGTGGACGAAGTTGACGAAGTGGGGGAAGTGGAGGAAGTGGAGGAAGTGGAGGAAGCGGAGGAAGTGGAGGAAGTGACGAAGTGGAGGAAGTAGACGAAGTGGAGGAAGTGGACAAAGTTGACGAAGTGGAGGAAGTGGAGGAAATGGAGGAAGTTGACGAAGTTGACGAAGTGGACGAAGTGGACGAAGTGGAGGAAGTGGACAAAGTAAAAGAAGTGCGCGAAGTGGACGAAGTGGACGAAGTGGACGAGGTGGACGAATTCGACGAAGAGGATGAAGTGGACGAAGTTGACGAAGTAGAGCAAGTGGAGGAAGTAGACGAAGTTGACGAAGTGGACGGAAGTGGAAGAAGTCGACGAAGTTGACGAAGTGGAGAAAGTGGAGGAAGTGGAGGATGTGGACGAAGTGGAGGAAGTGGACAAAGTAAAGGAAGTGCTCGAAGTGGACGAAGTGGACGAAGTGGACGAAGTGGAGGAACTGGAGAAAGTGGAGGAAGTGGAGGAAGTGGACGAAGTGAAGGAAGTGGAGGAAGTTGACGAAGTGGACGCAGTGGACGACGTGGAGGAAGTGGAGAAAAGTAAAGGAAGTGCGCGAAGTGGACGAAGTGGAAGAAGTGGACGAAGAGGACGAAGTGGACGAAGTTGACGAAGTGGAGGAAGTGGAGGAAGTGGAGGAAGTGGAGGAAGTGGAGGAAGTGGACGAAGTGGACGAAGTGGACGAAGTGGACGAAGTTGACGAAGTTGACGAAGTGGAGGAAGTGGAGGAAGTGGAGGAAGTTGACGAAGTTGACGAAGTGGACGAAGTGGACGAACTGGAGAAAGTGGACGAAGTGGACGAAGTGGACGAAGTGGACAAAATGGACGAAGTGGACGAAGTGGAGCAAGTGGAGGAAGTGGAGGAAGTGGACGAAGTTGACGAAGTGGACGAAATGGACGAAGTGCACGAAGTGGACGAGGTGGAGAAAGTGGAGGAAGTGGACGAAGTGGACAAAGTAAAGGAAGTGCGCGAAGTGGACGAATTTGACGAAGAGGACGAAGTGGACGTAGTTGACGAAGTTGACGAAGTAGAGCAAGTGGAGGAAGTGGAGGATGTTGAGGAAGTGGACGAAGTGGACAAAGTGGACGAAGTGGACGAGGGGGACGAACTAGAGAAAGTGGAGGAAGTGGAGGAAGTGGAGGAAGTGGACGAAGTGGACGGAGTGGAGCAAGTGGAGCAAGTGGAGGAAGTGGAGGAAGTTGACGAAGGTGACGAAGTGGACGAAATGGACGAAGTGCACGAATTGGACAAAGTGGAGAAAGTGGAGGAAGTGGACAAAGTAATAAAAGTGCGCGAAGTGGACGAAGTGGACAAAGTAGACGAAGTTGACGAAGTGGAGGAAGTGGAGGAAGTGGACGAAGTGGACGAAGTTGACGAAGTGGACGAAGTGGACGAAGTGGAGGAAGTGGATGAAGTTGACGAAGTTGACGAAGTTAACGAAGTGGACGAAGTGGACGAAGTGGACGAAATGGACGAAGTGGACAAAGTGGAGGAAGTGGAGGAAGTGGAGGAAGTGGACGAAGTGGAGAAAGTGGAGGAAGTGGAGGAAGTGGACGACGTGGAGGAAGTGGACAAAAGTAAAGGAAGTGCGCGAAGTGGACGAAGTGGAAGAAGTGGACGAAGAGGACGAAGTGGAGGAAGTTGACGAAGTTGACGAAGTGGAGGAAGTGGAGGAAGTGGAGGAAGTTGACGAAGTGGACGAAGTGGACGAAGTGGACGAAGTGGACGAAGTTGACGAAGTTGACGAAGTTGACGAAGTGGAGGAAGTGGAGGAAGTGGAGGAAGTTGACGAAGTTGATGAAGTGGACGAAGTGGGCGAAGTGGAGGAAGTGGACGAAGTGGACAAAGTGGAGGAAGTGGACGAAGTGGACGAAGTGGACAAAATGGACGAAGTGGACGTAGTGGAGCAAGTGGAGGAAGTGGACGAAGTGGACGAAGTTGACGAAGTGGACAAAATGGACGAAGTGCACGAAGTGGACGAGGTGGAGAAAGTGGAGGAAGTGGACGAATTTGACGAAGAGGACGAAGTGGACGAAGTTGACGAAGTAGAGCAAGTGGAGGAAGTGGAGGATGTCGAGGAAGTGGACGAAGTGGACGAAGTGGACGAAGGGGACAAAGTGGACGAAGTGGACGAGGGGGACGAACTGGAGAAAGTGGAGGAAGTGGAGGAAGTGGACGAAGTGGACAAAATGGACGAAGTGGATGGAGTGGAGAAAGTGGAGCAAGTGGAGGAAGTGGAGGAAGTGGACGAAGGTGACGAAGTGGACGAAATGGACGAAGTGCACGAAGTGGTCGAAGTGGAGAAAGTGGAGGAAGTGGACAAAGAAATAATAGTGCGCGAAGTGGACGAAGTGAACGAAGTGGACGAAGTGGACGAATTGGACGAATTGGACGAAGAGCACGAAATGGATGAAGTGGACGAAGTTGACGAAGTAGAGCAAGTGGAGGAAGTGGTGGAAGTCGAGGAAGTGGACGAAGTTGACGAAGTGGACGAAGTGGAGGAAGTGGGCGAAGTGGAGGAAGTGGAGGAAGTGGAGGAAGTGGACGAAGTGCACGAAGTGGACGAAGTGCACGAAGTGGACAAAGTGGAGAAAGTGGACGAAGTGGACATAGTAAAGGAAGTGCGCGAAGTGGACGAAGTGGACGAATTGGACGAAGAGGACGAAGTGGACGAAGTTGACGAAGTGGAGGAAGTGGAGGAAGTGGAGGAAGTGGACGAAGTTGACGAAGTGGACAAAGTGGACGAAGTGGATAAACTGCACGAAGTGGACGAAGTTGACGAAGTGGAGGAAGTGGAGGAAGCTGAGGAAGTTGAGGAAGTGGAGGAAGTTGACGAAGTGGACGAAGTGGACAAAATGGACGAAGTGGACGGAGTGGAGCAAGTGGAGCAAGTGAAGGAAGTGGACGAAGGTGACGAAGTGGACGAAATGGACGAAGTGCACGAAGTGGAGAAAGTGGAGGAAGTGGACAAAGTAATAAAAGTGTGCGAAGTGGACGAAGTGGACGAAGTGGACGAATTGGACGAATTGGACGAAGAGCACGAAATGGACGAAGTGGACAAAGTTGACGAAGTAGAGCAAGTGGAGGAAGTGGAGGAAGTCGAGGAAGTGGACTAAGTTGACGAAGTGGACGAAGTGGACGAAGTGGACGAAGTGGACGAAGTGGAGGAAGTGGAGGAAGTGGACGAAGTGGACGAAGTGCACGAAGTGGAGGAAGTGGAGAAAGTGGAGGAAGTGGACGAAGTGGAGGAAGTGGACAAAGTGAAGGAAGTGCGCGAAGTGGACGAAGTGGACGAAGTGGACGAATTGGACGAAGAGGACGAAGTGGACGAAGTTGACGAAGTGGAGGAAGTGGTGGAAGTCGAGGAAGTGGACGAAGTTGACGAAGTGGACGAAGTGGATGAACTGCATGAAGTGGACGAAGTTGACGAAGTGGAGGAAGTGGAGGAAGTGGAGGAAGCTGAGGAAGTGGAGGAAGTTGACGAAGTTGACGAAGTTAACGAAGTGGACGAAGTGGACAAAGTGGACGAAGTGGATGAAGTGGACAAAATGGACGAAGTGGAGCAAGTGGAAGAAGTGGAGCAAGTGGACGAAGTGGACGAAGTGGACGAAGTGGAGAAAGTGGAGGAAGTGGAGGAAGTGGACAAAGGAAAGGAAGTGCGCGAAGTGGACGAAGTTGACGAAGTAGAGCAAGTGGAGGAAGTGGAGGAAGTCGAGGAAGTGGACGAAGTTGACGAAGTGGACGGAAGTGGAAGAAGTCGACGAAGTGGAGAAAGTGGACAAAGTAAAGGAAGTGCCCGAAGTGGAGGAAGTGGAGGAACTGGAGAAAGTGGAGGAAGTGGACGAAGTGGACGAAGTGGAGCAAGTGGAGGAAGTGGAGGAAGTGGACAAAGTAAAGGAAGTGCGCGAAGTGGACGAAGTGGACGAAGTGGATGAAGAGGACGAAGTGGACGAAGTAGACGAAGTTGACGAAGTGGAGGAAGTGGAAGAAGTGGATAAAGTTGACGAAGTGGACGAAGTCGACGAAGTGGAGGAAGTGGAGGAAGTTGACGAAGTGAACGAAGTGGACGAAGTGGACGAAATGGACGAAGTGGACGAAGTGGACGAAATGGACGAAGTGGACGAAGTGGAGCAAGTGGAGGAAGTGGAGGAAGTGGACGAAGTGGAGAAAGTGGAGGAAGTGGAGGAAGTGGACGAAGTGGACGACGTGGAGGAAGTGGACAAAAGTAAAGGAAGTGCGCGAAGTGGACGAAGTGGAAGAAGTGGACGAAGTGGACGAAGAGGACGAAGTGGACGAAGTTGACGAAGTTGACGAAGTGGAGGAAGTGGAGGAAGTGGAGGAAGTTGACGAAGTGGACCAAGTGGACGAAGTTGACGAAGTTGACGAAGTGGAGGAAGTGGAAGAAGTGGAGGAAGTTGACGAAGTTGACGAAGTGGACGAAGTGGGCGAAGTGGACGAAGTGGACGAAGTGGACGAACTGGAGAAAGTGGAGGAAGTGGAGGAAGTGGACGAAGTGGACGAAGTGGAGCAAGTGGACGAAGTGGACGAAGTGGACGAAGTGGAGCAAGTGGACGAAGTTGATGAAGTGGACGAAGTGGACGAAATGGACGAAGTGCACGAAGTGGACGAGGTGGAGAAAGTGGAGGAAGTGGACGAAGTGGAAAAAGTAAAGGAAGTGCGCAAAGTGGACGAAGTGGACGAATTGGACGAAGAGGACGAATTGCACGAAGTTGACGAAGTTGACGAAGTAGAGCAAGTGGAGGAAGTGGAGGATGTCGAGGAAGTGGACGAAGTGGACGAAGTGGACGAAGTGGACAAAGTGGACAAAGTGGACAAAGTGGACGAGGGGGACGAACTGGAGAAAGTGGAGGAAGTGGACGAAGTGGACGAAGTGGACGAAGTGGACAAAATGGACGAAGTGGACGGAGTGGAGCAAGTGGAGGGAGTGGAGGAAGTGGACGAAGGTGACGAAGTGGACGAAATGACGAAGTGCACGAAGTGGAGAAAGTGGAGGAAGTGGACAAAGTAATAAAAGTGTGCGAAGTGGACGAAGTGGACGAAGTGGACGAAGTAGACGAATTG